>JAKOGI010002602.1:57500-85000 GCA_029747015.1 Carnegiea gigantea | reverse complement strand
ACAGACTAGGCCTCGATTCTGTTAAAGAAATGTAATTATAGGTAAATGCAGTTGGTAAACAATATTCACACCCATAATTTGTAACTTTAATGGAAATTGATTAATCAAAAAGACTTCTACAATCCCAACAATTCAATAAGTTAAACCAAAATGATCTGAAAAATAAATCAGTTAGGGTTATTGAACTTGAAATACAACAAATTGATACAAAATAGATCAATTGGAATGATTGAGCTGCTAATAAAAAGATTTCAATTGATATAAATGAAATATGGGTTTCTGATATTTCTGAAATGGATAGTGGAAAGTGTAATGCTTCTGAAATGGAAAATAGAATGTGTAATGATTCCGAAATGTATAATAGAAGGTTCAATGCCATAAGAGCATTGTGAGGTTCATAAAAAGCTCAAATAACCTCAGTTGATCCGATAGACACTAATTTGAGTCATTACTGTGCCCAATTCTCAAATTTCATTTTCATGCTCACTTAACTCGGTTTTCAAACCGAAGTAAGCTTCTATACATAATCAAACTTGTAAACTCTGTAATTTCCTTGTAATACCCATAATTATATAGAAACTTCTGGAAATATTTCCAAATGTCACAATTTCTTTATTTACTCATGTTATCGTTTGATGGTTTGCATTAGAAAATCCATATCCTTCACTCCCGACCTCCAATTGAAATATAAAATCCCAATATGAAAAGCTCATAATGTCCACTAAAATGTTTATTTAGGACACAAAGCATGATTCACGTAGCAAGGTCCCTAAAATTAGAATAGAACACAAACGTGCACAATTTCAGTTTAATCTGTGTAGTCGTAGCAAAACGACCATAACTTTGTCCACATAACTCGGATTAAGGCAATTCAAAATGAATTTGAAGGATAACTCACTGATCAATCCACACACCAAAAATCATAATTTTTTAATGACCCGATCAATACCAATTTCTTCATAAAGTTTCCAATTCAAAACTACTCCCAGTTTCGATGTATTCTGCGCAGTGTTCAATAAATTGGTCATAACTTTGTCTACATAACTCAGAATTAAGTAATTCTAGAGCCCATTGAAAGCCAACTCATTGTTCTATCCATCCACCAAAAATCATGATTTTTCATTGTGCCAAGCATCACCGGTTTTCTCCCGAGATGACCCCTATTTCAGGTCTGTGTACAGCTCAATAACCACATATTTGCAATCTTTTCTTCACATAACCACCCACTAAAATCACTCTCTAACTTATGTGAATCATCATAAACATCTTTATACTCATTATCAATATGAAAGATTACAAAATCTCATTTAAAACAATCAAAATCCATCATCACCACCTAAACTTGCATGATCATGAACAACTTCAAACATCACTTGGTTTCAAGATGATCCAACCAATAAAACATCAAAATAATTCTTAATTGCATCAAAACAACATTATTCATGATCAAAACTAACATAAAACCAAGAATTAAACAAAGTTCGATAAAAGTTTACCTCACTTGAACTTGAATGTAAGAAGATGTGAAGGTGGTGCTGTGTTTGGTGCTAGTGGTGGTTGTGGTTGGTGGCTGGGGATGATGGCTAGGTGTCAACCGGTGGTGGCTGATGGTGGCTGGTGGTGGCAGCCACTGGCAGCAGCAGCAGCAACATAGCAAAATCAAGGGAGGGGAGCCACGGCTAGAGAGAAAAAGAAGAGGTAGAAAGGCTTAATGTTTTGTTGATTGATCACTTGGTTGTATATCATTTAAAACACTTGGTTGAAATTAACCCTCCACAAAATATCTTCTTACTAATTAAAATTAGGGGTAAGATGGTAATTAGCTAAACAAATAGATTAGGAACTTGTTGGGCCGAAATCGACCTTAAATAAGCTCGGATTCGAAAAAAATCGAACCGGGTGCGATTAATTTAACATTTTTTTTCCGAATCTCGAAATTAAATGTGATATCTTGAAAAATAATTTAATCTTTAAATCATAATTATCGAGGCCTACTATCAATTTTTCTGAAATTAATACGGTAAATGAAACTTGAATTGCAAAGTGGGCCAAAATTGAATTCTCTCAACCGGGATGATTAAATGAGATAAATAAATGTGAAAATTAATAATATGGCTTAATTAGATAAATAAACATGATTTAGGGTCGGGCTGTTACAGCTTCCCCCCTTAAAGAGTTTCGTTCTCGAAACTTATAAACTTTGTCGATCATGCAAGGTGATTTCAAATAAATATGAGTACTTGGCTTTCACTTCTTGCTCAGTTTCCCAAGTAGCTTCTGAGGAGGTATGATTTGCCCAAAGCAAATTGGATTTAAGGTATCTGCTTGATAATTAACTACTTAATCCTGTGATCCAATATCTGAATTGGGTGTTCTTGAAACACAAGACCCTTAATGATCGCAATGGATTTGATTATGATAGCGTGGTCAGAATCTGAAACGTATTGCCTGAGTTATGAGGCAAGGAGCATGTTATGCACATGTTTAAGCTATATAGAGAGAACTAGTAGACAAACTATGGGATTCAACCTTTCAATAAACTGATAAGGTCCAATAGATCTTGGCCTCAATTTAATACGCAGTTCAACCTCCTTACACCCTTCGTTGGTGAAACTTTCTGGGAAAAAAAAAAAAACTTATCATATATATGAAATTCCAAGAATCTCCTTCTCTTATTAACATGGCTTTTCTATCAGTTCCAATTGTATGATTTCAAGAGTCTTCTGACATATGTCATCATATTAAATGTTAGGGAAGATCTTCGTGACCTGGTAGATGATTTTGTTATCAATGTCATGTAAGATTTTCTGTTGGGGCTATGACAACGTCGCCAGCTGGGAGTTCCATACTTTCTTCAAATGCAAATGTTGGTCGTAGGTCATAAAGTACTACCAACTTAGAAGAGTTAGATCCATGGATATTTTTAGATGCTTACACATCCATTTCAGGATGACTGCTAAAGTTCAATCTAGTTCCAAAGGCTCTTTGAAGTGCTTAACAAAAACGGGCTTGAAATGTTTGATATCTATTAGACACTATATCTGAAGGAATTCCATGATAAAGTCCGTTGAAATTGAATCCCCTTATGAAGATTTTGCTTTGTTCTTTGGAGCTCAGGATCACTATCCTGATCCACTCTAATTTCCTCCATAAGGGAGGGTTGTAAGGTAAGCACCGGCAATTAAACATTCGCCTTCTTGTGCGACACTACTTGAATGCCTAAGTCCTCAAGCTCTCGTAAGAGATTCAATTGAGTAATCACTATAGTACTCAAGGGATGTTGTGCCTTCCTATTCAGGGCATCTGCCACAACATTTCCAGTTCTTGGTTAACATCGAATCTGCCACAACGGAGGTTTCATGTCTATTAAGCTTTTTTTGAGTGAAGATGTACTTCAAGCTTTGATGATCAGGATTGATTTTGCATGATACTCCATATAAATAATGTCTCCAAATTTTCAGTGCAAATACTACAACTGCTAACTCCAGAGCATGGGCAGGGTAAGTCTTCTCATAAGACTTGAGTTGTTAGGAGGCATAGACCACCAGTTTATCTTCTTGCTAACTTTGCAATTTCCTTCAACCTATTGGTCAGGGAAGACAATATTTGATAAACCCTTCCTGAAACTCGATAATTCCTTGCTAAAACTCAAAAAGTTTCTAGTCTCAATGCATTGGTGGGTATTAGGCACCTTGTAACTGCTTTCACCTTTTGCAAATCAACTTTAATCTCTTCCTTTGAAACCATATGGTCTAAAAATACCATTACTTCTAGCAATACTCATGCTTCTTATATTTGCTATGTAATTGATGTTCCTTCAAGGTCTATAACATTATCCTTAAACGAACAATATGCACATCTTTATCTTTGGAGTATTTCAAGATATCTTTTATAAACACCACCACAACTTGTCTAGATATGGTCTGAAACTCTATTTATAAGATCCGTAAAGGCTGTGGGGCCATTGATTAGGCCAAAAGGCATCACAGTGAATTTATCATGACCCAAACAGGGTCTGCAGTGTGGTTTTGGTGATGTCTTCAGGTATAATCCTAAGTTGATGGTACCCTGACCTCAAAGCAATCTTAGATAACACTCATGTTCCCTGCAGTTGATCACACAAGTCATCTACTTGGGGCGATGGGTATTTGTTTTTGATGGTGATCTTGTTCCACTCCCTGAAATCAATACATAACCTCAAGGTTCCATTCTTTTTCTTTACAAATAGAACTGGGCATCCCATTGAGGAACATTTGGCTGGTCTGATAAATACTTTCTGTAATAGCTTATCTAACTGAATCTTCAGTTCTTTAAGCTCAATTGGGGCCATAAAATATGGGATTTTGGAGAAAGGTTGGGCACCAGAGATTAATTCAATCTCAAATCCAATTTCTCTTTGTGGAGCAGTCCCGGTAAATTTTTAGGAAAACATCTCTGAGTGCACAAACTATAGGGATATCTTCTATTTTTTGTTTCTTAGGATGAATGTTAATAGCGTAGCGCCAATACACAACATATTCTTGATATAAGAGCTCACTTGTTTACATAACAGAATTTAAAAGACAAGGTTTTTCCTTTTTGTGACCATGAAATATATTTCTCTCTCTTGTTCATCTCTTGAAATAGCCTTAGGGCCCCCACAATCTATCTTGACCTCATAAGTGCACAACCAGCTCATTTCCAAAATGATATCAAAGTCTGACTAGTTAAATTGAATCAGAGCTCCAGGGAATACTATCCCACTAATAGTAATTGGGACAAATTTATAAAAGATAGGACACTAAACTCTAGAGTTATTGGGTAACTTGATTCCGTAATTGATTTCTGCCTCCTTCTTCTCAAGGTTCACTTGCATGGCAGATCGTGTGAATATAAATGAATGAGTAGTAACTGAATCAATCAATACACAAAATGGCTTTGAAATTGAAAGAGAGTTCTCGTAACTACTGTACCAAAGGTGGCGGCTTCTTTCTTACTCAACATATAAGCCCTTCCTACAGCTACGGGCCTTCGGGAACAGGCAGCAATGAGGTGCCCTGGGCTACCGCACCACATGCATTTGTTAGTTCCCACTTGGCAATCCGGAGCGATGCAGTTAGTTCTTCCGCAATTTTACTCCAAGTGAAACCAAACCCTAAGAGTCTATTCTTAACAATGTTCCACCAAATATCGGTTTTACCAGTTAAATAAAATATTCCAATGTTCATCCTTTTATCCCCTGGAACCTCTGTTGCAGTGAAAATTTTCTTCACTCCTTGAATCCATTCTTAAGGTTCCACTGGGTCATACTCTCCACTCTAGAGTCCTTTAGTATGAATCAGCTAAAGACATTTTTCCAAGGGGCAGTAACCCATCAAAATTTCTCACTGACGCAGTCCAAATACATGACAAAGATTTTGATTGTCCAACTTAAACTTTATGAAAGTGATCTTCAATAGAAAACTGAGGTTGAATCAGCCAAAAAGGGAAGACACATCGCGTTTCCCTTAGCAATGGATTCCACAAGTTAGACAACAATCAACCCTTATACAAAGTGTAGTTAAGATCTACTTTCTGGTCAAGCGTGCTACAAAATTATCACATGGGTGCATCCCAATCATAAACCAGCTACTAGCAGCAATTGGGCTCTTAAAAATAGGAAAAGGTGACCACAACTGAAGAAGATATAACATGAGAGTGAATGATGATGCAACCGGATGGGGAGATGCCATGAAGACAAAAAGACGAAGCCCCTGGTCAAAGTGAGGAATATCCAGACAGTTGATGTCGATAATCCAACAAAGACAATGGTAAATGGTATGATATCAGAAAGTGCAGTGAAATATTTTCAAGGGTAATGTCTACTTCACAGATGGAGGTGGAGTCAATGGACTGTTCGCAAGAGTTTGGGCAATTTAAGCAAGTCTCGAATTGCAATGGATTAAAGTAAAATGCCTCCCTAATGTGTCCTTGGTTTCTCTTGTACGAAATGGTCAGTAGTCCATGGTTTTAAAACTTATGTATAACAGAATATGCCTTTCTAAAATCCTACAGTCAGGGGATACTACATCAAGAACCCCCTATAGCTCGCCTAGATGGGACTCTTGGGCTACAGAAGAAAATATTTGCAATTAATGAAGCATATTGAAGTAATTGCCACTTAGATCTAAGAAATACACAAAATGACACCCATATGATGAGGAAGTATAAGCTTAAAGTTGTAGGTACCCACTGACTTAAGCAGTCTGTACCACCAGACTTCTAGGCTGAATTTCCTTGACCACTGGTCTCCAAATATGCTGCAACATAGGTAATTGGAAAGCTTACTTCTGAACTTTGATACAAACTAACTAAAACATCTCTATTTGATGGAATGCATAGGCTGCAAGTGGACTAAACTCGGACCTTTTGCATTAGGATTCTGCCTAATTTGCAAACTTTGACTTCTCTAATAGTTTTGAATAACCAAATGGCCTCTAATCTACTTGAAACTTATTTCATATGAAATATATCTCCTTAAACTTAAAGTTAGGATGGAAAATCCTTGCATAAACCATGGTGATCATAAACAAAAGTTACTTCAAGGTTGGTTCTTGTGCACTGATCAAAACTGCTAAGTTGATTGAACTTATGTATTCTGCCCATACTTGGTTTTCTCTATGCATTTAACCTCAAAATGAGTCAAGGGCCTTTTATAGGACACATTTGTAACAACCCCTAACTCTAGGGCTAGGAGTGTTAATGATTCTTAAATTTCTAGGGCGAAACGGATAGAGTTTCGCCTGTAAACTGGCCATTTTTCAAGCTTAAAGTCTTACATCACATCCTCTACATTGAATAGAAGTATAAAAGGATATCAAATCAATCTCAATGGCTACACACCGGAGATCACAACTCTACGGGCCACACGCCTAGAGTACAAGGGTTTACATCCTAAAAATAAACAATTCCAACTAAAAGGATATCATACCATTCAGATGGGTGGCTCATAGGACCACACTTACCTAAATAAATTGGAACACCTTTAACTTGTTATTCAAAATCACCCTCGAATCTGATGCTTGAGATCAAACTATATACACATTGTATGGATCCATCTGACAAAGAAGAATATACGAGTAGAATATATATGAGATAAGTAGACATTCCCAGTGTCACAAATCTCCAAAGATACCATAACAGTCCTCATTCCTCACTAGCCAACTTTCTCAGTATCTTAACTCTATACTCCATATCCCATAAAAAAAATCTCAACCTGACTCTGATACCAAGTCTGTAACGCCCCCAAATTAAACATGATTTACTGTTTGTATTTTCCTTAATAAACCCTCAATTATAATCTGATAAACCCAATGATAGGGGTGTTACTGCTGTCCAAAAGGACAAGGCTTGAAACATGAGTGCTATATATAACACAGTTAAGCATAGCTTTAATCATGCACATATACACCTGATCAATCCATATATAATCAACTGTTAACCAACATAAGGTTTTTACACTACCGTAAAAATAATTCACCATATAATATGCATTTCCATCCACTGAAGAATTCAAAATACAGCTTTAAAGTATGCATACACTGTATTACTTCTGATCCATCCGGATTCTCTTGCTCAACTTATTCTCTTCCACTGGTTTACTATCATGAAGACGATTCTCTGAGCATTTTCCTAAAACAAAACATGAAAAATATTTCGAACTATGAGCCGAACCTCAGTACATGCATTCCTAAATTGTTAAATGATCATTGAAGCACTGATTGGGCCTGCTTTGCAATTCATTTTAAGTTAAAACAGTGAATGAGATATTGCTAGTTATTATCTGATAGTGAACCCCTTGATACTGTTATGATCTATGGATAGGTGTACACCTGCCAGGCCGACCGGGGGACCTGGCCTGAAACCGCGTGGATAACTGAAGGGCGAATGCCCTATAGATGATAACTGACGGGGTCACTAATTAACTGATAAATCACTGTGTAAACTGATTCATTGATGTACTTACCAAAACATGATAACGTTGATAAATACACTCTGATTTCTAAAGATACAGGCAATGAATGTACCTAAGGTCTTTAAAATGATGTTTCACTTGATAATATGTATGCACAAAGAAAAATGATAGACTAGGTCTCGATTCTGTTAAAGAAATGTAATTATAGGTAAATGCAATTAGTGAACAATGTTCACACCCATAATTTGTAACTTTAATGGAAATTGATTAATCAAAAAGACTTCTACAATGGCAATAATTCAATAAGCTAAACCAAAATGATCTGAAAAATAAATTAGTTAGGGTTCTTGAACTTGAAATACAACAAATTGATACAAAATAGATCAATTGGAATGATTGAGCTGCTAATAAAAAGATTTCAATTGATATAAATGAAATATGGATTTCTGATATTTCTGAAATAGATAGTGGAAAGTGTAATGCTTCTGAAATGGAAAATAGAATGTGTAATGATTTCGAAATGTATAATAGAAGGTTTAATGCCATGAGGGCGTTGTGAGGTTCATTAAAAGCTCAAATAATCTCAGTTGATCCGATAGACACTTATTTGAGTCATTACTGTGCCCACTTCTCAAATTTCATTTTCATGCTCACTTAACTCGGTTTTCAAACCCAAGTAAGCTTCTATACATAATCAAACTTGTTGAAATCACTAAACTCTGTAATTTCCTTGCAATACCTATAATTGTATAGAAACTTCTGAAAATATATCCAAATGTCACAATTTCTTTCTGTACTCATGCTATCATTTGATGGTCTGTATTAGAAAATCCATATCTTTTACTCTCAAACTCCAATTTTGATATAGAACCCCAATACACAAATCTCATAATGTCCACTAAAACTTTTATTTAGGAGACAAAGCATGATTCACGTAGCAAGGTCCCTAAAATTAGGGTAGAACACAGACGTACACAATTTCAGTTCAATCTGCGCAGTCGTAGCAAAACGATCATAACTTGTTCCACATAACTCAGATTAAGGCAATTCAAAAGGAATTTAAAAGATAACTCACTGATCTATCACACACCAAAAATCACAATTTTTCAATGACCCAATCAATACTAGTTTTTTCGTAAAGTTCCCTATTCAAAACTGCTCTCAGTTTCGATGTATTCTGCGCAGTCTTCAATAATTTGGCCATAACTTTGCTACGCAACTCAGAATTAAGTAATTCCAGATCCCATTGAAAGCTAACTCATTGAGCTATCAAATCATGACTTTTCATTGTGCCAAGCATTACTAGTTTTCTCCCGAGGTGACCCCTATTTCAGGTCTGTGTACAGCTCAATGACCACATATTTGCAATCTTTTCTTCACATAACCACCCACTAAAATCACTCTCTAACTTATGTGAATCACCATAAACATCTCTATACTCATTATCAATATGAAAGATCACAAAATCTCATCTAAAACAATCAAAATCCATCATCACCACCTAAACTTGCATGATCATGAACTACTTCAAACATCACTAGGTTTCAGGATGATCCAACCAATAAAATATCAAAATAATTCTTAATTGCATCAAAACAACATTATTCATGATCAAAACTAACATAAAACCAATAATTAAACAAAGTTCGATAAAAGTTTACCTCACTTGGACTTGAATGTAAGAAGATGTGAAGGTGGTGCTGTGTTTGGTGCTAGTGGTGGTTGTGGATGGTGGCTGGGGATGATGGCTAGGTGTCGACCGGTGGTGGCTGATGGTGGCTGGTGGTGGCAGCCACTGGCAGCAGCAGCAGCAACATAACAAAATCAAGGGAGGGGAGCCACGACTAGAGAGAAAAAGAAGAGGTAGAAAGGCTTAATGTTTTGTTGATTGATCACTTGGTTGCATATCATTTAAAACACTTGGTTGAAATTAACCCTCCACAAAATATCTTCTTACTAATTAAAATTAGGGGTAAGATAGTAATTAGCTAAACAAATAGATTAGGAACTTGTTGGGCCGAAATCGACCTTAAATAAGCTCGGATTCGAAAAAAATCGAACCGGGTGCGATTAATTTAACATTTTTTTTCCGAATCTCGAAATTAAATGTGATATCTTGAAAAATAATTTAATCTTTAAATCATAATTATCAAAGCCTACTATCAATTTTTTCGAAATTAATACGGTAAATGAAACTTGAATTATAAAGTGGGGTCCAAAATTGAATTCTCTCAACGGGATGATTAAATGAGATAAATAAATGTGAAAATTAATAACATGGCTTAATTAGATAAATAAACATGATTTAGGGTCAGACTGTTACAATAAAACAACATCTAGAAATCAGTTACGCAAAGCTAAAATTCATTAAAGCTTACTCCAATTTAACAAAACAAAGCTAAATTAAGGAAAATTGCAACCTAAAAACGGATCTAAATACTCGAAATTAAAAGCAGAAAAATCACAAGAACCCTAAAAATCTCTGAACATGGAATTCATCCTTTGTCTGAAAATCGAAAAACTATTAAGAACCCTAAATTAAACCTAAAAGACCTGAACTAAAACCTAATTACCTAGCTCTGGAGCCGCAACTTTTGATTTATATATCTGGGCCATAATCTCGACCATCGATCTGCTCCTTATGTGGACGGTGCGGATAATGATGCGCTGACTGAGATGGAGGTTGTTTGGTGTGTTGGATTCATGGTTGATGGTGGAGGCGACTGTTGGGAATGGAGATGCTGATGGTGCTGAATGTCGAAGAGAGAGAGAGATAGAGATGAGAAGGTGGAGATGAGGATGGTGGTTCCGTGAAATGGGGGGTCGCGTTTCTGGGAGGTTGAAAGTAGAGACAGGAGAGAGAAGATAAGAGTTAAAATAGGGAAAGGGAAGTGGGTCACGTGCCAAGCACGCGTGACCAGGGTTCCTTTTTTAATTTTATTTTTCCTTTTTTTTCAAGGTTATAAAAGAAAACGGGGGGTTTGAGTACTCTGGTCCAATGCTTTATTTTCGACATTTTTTCATCATTTTTCCGTATTTTCCCCAAATTATTAAATACGTACAAAAGACAATAAAATCAAATAAAAATCTAAAAACAACAATTATTATAAGCATAAATCCGGTATAAAGATATCGTAAAAATAGCATATTTTAAGTACGAATAAATACCCCCACATCAAGATTTTGCTCGCCCTCGAGTAAAACAACTAAACTACCTAAAAACAAATAGAACATAAGAGAAGAAAATCCTAACTCACTGTTGTAGGAATTACAGTTGCATTTAGCGTATACAACAAGCCCTTTAATCTCCTCGGTCTCCCAAGTGGACGAGTGAGATCTCGTGAGAGTTTTTAAGTGAAATACCCACAAAATCAAAAAAGAAAATAAGAACAAAAAATCGAAAATCTTTTTGGTTTTTTCTCAAAGCTAATATGTACAAAACTTGGGGAAAGATATATACATATTCTAATCAATTAAATCACCCATGTAACTAAAATATCGACCTGCATATAAATAGAATGTACTTCAAAACTCTCTACCCCATAAATGACGTCAAAATACTAATTTTTCACCCCACTCTACATTAAGACTCTGAATCCATCCCAGTACTCGTGTACAAGTGTATCATCATCCCAAGGCTTAAATTTACCAAAATCATATTCAATCCCATTTGACTGACACAACTATATTATTGACATATTAATATTCGAAGCAAGCTTTCCCAGTAGCAGTATTGCCTCAAAGGGTAACACCCAATAGCGCATGCCTTGAAGGGATACTTGTCATTCCAAATTTTATTTCATCTCTCTTTTTTTTCTTTTCTTTATTCATTATTTTCATTTATTATTATTTTTATTCAGAGTAATCGTGCCACAAGCAAGTAGAAGAATCATTCATGGAAGCCTAAGACCTAAAGATAATGATGAAGTGATAAACAAGGATTGGATTATACATTTAAAATGAACAATTGGGGTTAGAATTAAGGCTTAGAATAACATACTGAGGCCGAAGACCTATCATGCGCATCCTGCTTACATACAAGCTAATAATCGAAGCACAGGGGATTCAAGCAAATCAGAAAGAGTAAAAACGTCCCCAAAAACAACAAAAAAAATCTTTTTGGAATTTTTTCAAAATTTTTAAAAAAATTATGTACAAATGGGCACCTCACCCCCGCACCAAAACTTCATAATGTCCTCATTGTGAGAACTAAGGCGCCAAATAGCAAGCACATAAGCTATACAACCATAAAACCACACAAAATCACAAATATATACAGAATAGGACATGATGAAAATCAAAAACAGAACTAAAACAAGCACCAGTATCTTCTTCTAAAACAGAACCAAAAATTGCCAAAAGAAATAATCAAAATCACAAAAATCGCCAAAAGAAACCAAAACCTAACTAGAAATCACAAAAATCATAATCAAAATCATAAAAGAAAGCCAAGACAAACACGAAACTAGAAATCAAATCAAAATCACCAAAATCACACTCAACCACGAAAGGAAAACCAAACAAAACTAAAACCGAAAACAAAACAAAACAAATCAAAACTAGACCAAAACACACATATTCACTAAAATAAACACAAAACCAAAACCAAGGACCTACTAAATCCTAACCTATACCAAAAGAAACTGAAAATGAAATAAAAGACAAAAGAAAAGAAAAACAAAATGGAAGACCAAAACAAAGTCACTAAAACACCAAAAAGGGAACAAAAAGAAACTATTAAACAAAAACTAAACTAAAGAAAAACCAAAACTTGCTAAACTAAAAAAAACAAAACACAAAACCCAGCAAACAAAACACAAAATCAAGGAAACCAAACAAAGGAACGAAAACATACACAAGAATAATCCTAGATATCCACAACTAACAAAGATTTACAAAATCATAACACAACCTAGGGTGATCATAGCTAACACGGCTCAACAAATCCTAAATTGCTCCTCAAGATCGATCACTCGTACAATCACAGTCCTAAATATCCACAGCTAATACGAAAAGAATAAGAGAGAAAAGTTAGAACGATCATACCAGGTCATATGCAAAAGTACACCTAAGCTGTAAAATCCGCTTAGCTAGAGGTCTTTGGAGCATCAGTCACTCCAGATTCAGCTGAAAAGTACTACTCAAATCAAAACTCGTTAAAGCACGTAGCAACTTATCAAACAAAGAATATCAACTCTCAATAATATAGAAACAATAAAAAGTAGTGAGTCAGAGCCAGAAAGAGTACATCCACCTAGCCAATACAGCACCAGTAAGGGCCCGCTTCAACTTATCAAATAGTTGAGCCCAATCAGAAAGGAAATGAAGATACTTAGCACGAGCCCGTATTGAGGTCATTGGCCAAGAAATTATATCGACATGAACGAGTAGTCTAGGTAAAATAGTGGGTGCAAAGTTCACAAGTCTTGTAATATCAAAAAGCACAAGAGTCTGGTTTAAATCAAAATTCTTAATGACAACATTATTAGACTCGACAATTTCAGACTTACAATATTCAAAAAGGAGGTCAGCTTGGACATGATCAAAAGAAAATGATTCATATTCAGCATAGAGATCCACATCCAAACTTACATTGACATCAAACAACATGAAAGAGATTTATATTCTATAGAAAGAATATCATTGTCAAAGTCCAAAATAGTTACCTTATCGCATAACTCCTATGAAATATCTTCCGATCATTGAAATCATGAGTTAACTTCAGTCACGGTGCTTAAATCCACTAGGGATCTCAAGGTCGTCACCCACCTCAAATTCACGAGAGTGAGTAAAAGGGGCAGGTGGGTCAGCATAAGCAAGGACACCTTCAGTGACATCCTTAGGTGAGCTAGTGAGGGATGCAAGGTGTGGTGATAGAGATGTAAGGAAGTCATTCTCTTGTTCTAGACTAGGGAAAGGCATATTTTCATTCAAGTGGGGTCTAGATTGATAAGAGGGATAAAAATCATCATCAAGACTAACTTCAGGTTTAGAAGATCCTAAACTAGAGTCAAGCTTACTACAATTCTCCCTACTTTGATTAAAACATTGAGAATATTTCAAAATTCTCTTTTTCATTGTCTCTACCATTTGATCAGTCAATTCATTAATCTTTCTTTCAACACTTACACATGTAGCATCCATATAAGCACGATAAAGACAAGTATGAGCATCATGATCAGAAGATTCACAATAATCGCACAAAACAGGAACCATATAAGAGTGAGATGGGTCATATGAATCTATAAAGGGATCCTGTCGGCAAGGGCTAACAGGAAAAACCGACTCACTATGAGTTGGGTAACCAAAATTATTTCTAACTTGTTCAAACTCATAAGTATCCCAAGCTAATTTTTCAAAGAAATCCTAAACCTCATCTTGAGTTTTAGATAATAATTCTAAGACACCGCCAGGACAAATAGACTCAATATAACTCCAAGATTCAGCATTTAGACCCACAGCAATGGCCTCACAAATTTCCCATTTCTCAAAATGTTGATTCAATTGAGCACGATAATCATTAAGTCGCGATAAATAGCTCCAAAAAGGTTCATGCCCATATTGCAAGAAATGGAAAACTGGCATTTGAAGTTTTTAAAGTTTTTAAAGTTTTTCAATTTTTAGGGGTTTTCAAGTTTTTCTATTTTTTTTTCAATTTTAGGTTTTTCTAACTTTTTTTGGATTTTGGGAATTTTTCAAGAAATGAACTAAGTTAAGCAACACTAAATAATGAAATCAAGAAAGCAAGATGAACCATGTGCAACTAATAGGAAAGCAACAAAGAAAAAGAAAAATGTTACCCAGATCTCAAGCCATCATCCCCAGCAACGGCGCCAAAAAAACTTGTTGGATGATTTTGAATGAAAAATAAAGTGCCGGAAGTGTGCGACTGTCGTCGTAGTACTTGAAGGTCGTCTCCTCAAGGACAAGGATGAGATTAAGGTCACTAAATAAGATCAAACTATAATAGCCTAAACTAATCGAGAATCAAACACATAAGGACTAAACTAGTCAAGATAAATTAAAGTAATTTTATCTCATGCCCATGAGTCTAAGATTATCAACTAAGCCAAACTCATTAAAATCAACTAATGATATATAAAAATAGTATATTTTAAACACAAAGAGTGCATTGAACATGGTAAGAACTGATTTTGTTTATGCTGTTTGGATGGAATGAAAGCATGAGTCAACTGAATGTGATTGCGTAGTTGAATCTGCATGATGTGCTATGTTGTGAATTTGAGACTTGGCAACCTTATGTTAGAGCTTCAGAGATTATTCATTATGATGATGCCCTTGAGGAAGTGGGTGGGAACTGAATGAATATTGTATGTTAAATCAACCTCTAATATAGAGAAGTGTAACAGTAATTGTAAGGGCTGAGCTGGGTGAGACTTAAACTAATTGTGTTGACTGAAGGCCATTAGCCTTCCCCGGGAAACTAATGCATGCATGTGAGCGACCACGTGCCCTATTGGGACGTAGGCCAGGTTAACGGTAACCATCCCTGATGATGGTAAGTCCGGAAAGGTTTAAGCAGTAACCGCCCATAGCAAGCGATAGACCAGGATAGAGTTAAACGGTTGCGTTGAACCCAAGCGCAGGCCATGAGACCCAGTAGGGTCGCTTCCCTTTAAATCTAATGGTTGTGGTTGGATCATGGATTATAAATGTGCATCACTGCGATCTTGTAAGCATAGACGGTTACATGAATGGGAAACATGTCCTTAAGGTCTTATTGTTCCCCTACCCCCCTTAAAATATTTTCAAAATGAATTTGTGTGCGTAGCTGATTGTCAGGGGTGATTGTTTATTGAGTTTGTCTCACTATTATAAAATGTTTTGTTTTCAGGTGACTTAGTTATGCATGGGACTGGAGGACCGAAAGTAGAGCGAGACCTTGACGTCTAAATCAAAGAAGATGAAAGCTTAATTGTTTTAAGCAAAAATAGACATGAACAATAGTTTAATTTAGTAGTTGACAGCAATATTTGAACTCTTTCAAGTTTGAAGTATTATTAAGGAAAGTTTGTATTAATTGCTATTTGATATCCAACCTGGTATTTCCAAGAAGGAAATACAGCGGTAACACCCCATTTCAGGTTCCACTGCCACATAGGATAAGGGTCAGTAATAAAGAAATAAATTTTGAAACCCAGGGTGTTATAAAGTGGTATTATAGCTCAGGTTCACTGACCTTAAGGCTCGCCTAAAAGACTGTAAGAAGCTAAGAACTAAAACTAGTAGGCCTAAGGACTACTCAGAGTGTGAGTGTAGGAAGGGGAGGGAAGCATGTTTGCATATACTTAATTATCTGCCTGTTACTGTGTAATTGATGTGAACCTACTAATGTCTGGGATGAACCCGACCCACCACTGTGGATGTATGTTGTGGTGTTGATGCTATGAGAGGATGGGGAAGCTACCCGGAGTTGGCCTAGAAAGCCACTTAAAGTAGATCGACACCTTTCTACAAGAGAGACTGGATGAAATCCCAAACGAATGCTTAAGATTTGACCACAACCAAGCCTTGTTCTTCCTTAAGATCCTTCTTCCTGAGCCACTATGGCATTACAGGGTTAGGGAGTTACACCCTAAAGATAGGCCATATCACTTTGCTGGAGGGTGCTGCCTGTGTGAGTGGGAGCCTATAGGGATGATCGTGGATGGATTGGTGGACTGCCTTGAAGATATAGGTCCCTACGATGAGCCTCCTACCCCTGACACTGAGGATGATAACCCATCACCCCTACCAAAGGAGGATACCGAGGACAAAGAGTATGTTAGGGAGAACGAGCTTAGGGGCAGTGAGGATGAGCTAGAGGCAGAACCTATTGTAGAGGGAGACCCTGAAGGAAAACCTTCAGTTGAGTATGAACCCAAGGAAGACCCAGGGGTGGAGGAACCCTAAGCTGAGTATGAACCCGAAGAGGAACCAATCGAGGAAGAAGACCCTGAGGAAGATCCAGAGGAAGAGCTTATTAAGGAGCCTTTAGAGAAGAGTGTCCCTGAGGGGGACCCCATAGAAGGGGAAGACGCCGAGGGAGAACCTAAGGAAGAGCCTTTAGAGGATGAAGAACCCGAGGAAGAGCCCTTGGAGGGCGAGGACGTAGAGGAAGAATAGCTGATAGAAGAAGACTAGGAAGAAGGCCTAGACGAGGACCAACCCGAGCCTGAGGTTCCCCGCTGGAAGCGGGGCAGGCGTGGTCGAATGTGTAGGGATACTGATCCACTGGACTCCCCTAACCAGTAGAAGCTCGTAGTACTAGAAAGTTTGTTTGCTAGGATGATGTTGTTAGTTATTTTCTATTATGTTATTAAGCCACTGTAGGCTAATAAAATTACAAACCGTGATGTAATGAAGAGTACTAGTATGGACCACTTAGGATTTTGGAATTCTATGTAATGAAATGTTTGAGTTATCTGAATACCAGGGTTCTTTATCGATGACGTATGTGGATCACGTGAATGTGATGCCTATATGATGTGTAATGCATGAGCATGTGATTTAGTGATTGGACCATGTAAATGTGGCAATGTGATGTGATTAAAAACTTGTCAAATGTTGCATCATGCACTAGCATGAATTGTGTTATTAAACTCTAACAGTACATAGGATGTGAACTGTTAGGAGAGGAACTAAACCCAACTTACTTCTCGAATAGGATGGCAGGACACAATAACGAATCTCAAACCGGACCTCACCCTGCTACGACAGTCCCTGTGAATCAGGAAGTTAACATGTTGAGCCTCAGGGAACGGCTGGAAGCCCTACGCCCTAGGAATGAGAACGGGTCTCCTAGCCACGTGCACGAGACCAACCCATACGCTGGGGCCGAACTCACTAAGATCCTACTACTGGAGCTGCTGCTGAAGCAAGGGGAGCAGTTGCAGCTTCAGAACAAACAACTGCAGAAGTTAATGGAGGTTCAGGAGAAGAGGGTCGAGGAAGATAATGCTTACATGTTCAAGAGATTTGCAAGCCACCACCCACCCATCTATGATTCCAACCCCGACTCCAAGACTTTTGAGGACTGGATTAGGGGCATGGAGAAACTGTTCGACGCACTCCAATGCCCTGAGGAGTGGAAAGAGGGTTTTGCTGTGTTTTACTTGAAGGATAAGGCCTATTTATGGTGGGCCACGGTGAGATAAAGACAATACAAGCCTGGGTTCGGTTAGAGCAAGTTCAAGGAGATGATTAAGGATCACTTGTACCCCATCTCCATCCAAAAGGCCAGGGAGGGTGAATTCATGCAACTGTAGCAAGGAAGCATGAGCGTACTTGAGTATGCCTCAAAATTTATGGAGCTCCCGCGATTTGCCCCGGCCTTCGTAGCTGATAAGAGGCTGAAGATGAACCGGTTTGATGCTTGGCTCAGCCCCATCATTAAGGAGCGAATGTTGGTACGACAGTACACCTACTATGTTGACCTATATGATACTGTGGTCAATGTAGAAAGGGCCATGAAGGAGCGGAGTAAATATTTCAAAGAGTAGTGGGGAGTTAAGAGGAAGGGGGATAACTGAGGGAACTTTCAACCGCAGGAGCAGTACTGTAGATCATTTGGGAATCAGTACTTAAACAACAATACTCGTGGAGGCCAGAATCCCAATGCACAGCCTAAGGTAACCTGCAACGCCTGCGGAAAGTTGGGGCACTATGCCAAAGAATATCGCTTAGTGAAGAGATGCTTTCACTGCAGAAGCCCTCAACACCAGGTTCGGGACTACCCGCACCCCCCACCACCTACCGGTCAATGACAAGGACAAGACCAGAGGTAAGGACAAGGACACAACCATATCAGAATAGGGGTAGACAAGCGGCCAACCCCAACCAGTAGAACCGGGCACCTCAACAAATTCAAACCCGATCGTCCAACCAACCGCCCCGGAACAATAGGAGCAGGGTATATGTGATGCAGAAGGAGGAAGCTGAGGATGCTCCAAACGTGGTAACAGGTACTTTCTCCACCCTAACTCAGCCAGTAGATGTTTTGTTTGATTCAGGTGCCACACACTTCTTTATTTGTTAAGCTTGTTGAGATGTTAGAACTAGTTCCCACCCATAAATCTTCATTATTGTATGTGATTCTCCCTGATGGGAAGGTTGTGATGTGTGAAGAACTGTACGAGAATTGCCCTATTAGGATGTATGAGTAGAGTTCTTGCCAGACTTATATAGGTTTGAATTAACAGACTTTGGGGTCATTTTGGAGATGGATTGGTTAGCCAAATATTAGGCTCAAATAGACTGTCCAAGATGAAAAATCACCCTAAAGGGGCCCAATGGAGAGAAAGTGGTGCATGAGGGCAAGGGACCTAGAGCAAGAGTGAAACTAATTTCTGTGATGAAAGCTTGCAAGTTGTTAGGCAAAGGATGCAAGGGATTCTCGTTTAATATAGTGAAAACCGGGGATGCCGAACCCTCCTTTGAGAACATTCCAGTGGTGAGAGAGTTTTCAGATGTATTTCCCAAGGAGATCCCCGAAATGTCACCCCCTAGAGAAGTGGAGTTTTGTATCGACCTGACCCCGGTAGCCACACCTATCTCTAAGGCACCTTACCATATGGCACCGGCAGAACTTAAGGAATTAAAGATACAGCTGGATGAACTATTAGAGAAGGGGTATATCCGGCTCAGTACATCTCTATGGGGAGCCCCAGTGTTGTCTGTAAAGAAGAAGGATGGAACCCTAAGGTTGTGTATAGACTATCGAGCGCTGAAAAAAATAACGGTCAAGAACCATTACCCACTGCTTAGGATAGATGACCTCTTTGACCAGTTAAGAGGCCCGGGGACTTTTTCTAAAATAGACCTTCGATTGGGATACCACCAACTCCGAATCAAGGATGAAGATATATCCAAAACTACCTTCCGCACCCAGTACGGACACTACGAGTTTGTGGTGATGCCCTTTGGCCTCACTGATGCCCCAACAGCATTCATGGATCTCATGAACAGGGTTTTTAAACCCTACTTGGATCAATTTGTGGTGGTATTCATAGACGATATCCTAATTTACTCGAAGACCCCAGAGGAGCATACCCACCACCTAAGGACAGTCCAGGAAGTATTATGGAGAAATGAGTTATACGCCAAATTTTTGAAGTGCGAGTTTTAGTTGAGTAAAGTGGCATTTTTGGGACACATAGTATCCAAGGAAGGAGTGTCCATGGACCCCCAAAAGATAGAGGCTGTGAAGGACTAGCCCAAACCTAAGAACCCAACGAAAGGGAGGAGTTTCTTGGGTTTAACGAGGAACTATCGTAGATTTGTCCAAAACTTCTCAAAGATTGCCACTCCACTCACTAATTTGACTAGGAAGGTCACTAGGTATGAATGGACGGAACAGTGTGAGAAAGCATTCCAGGAACTTAAGAAGAGACTGACGAATGCGCCGATACTGGCCTTACCTACCACCGATAAGGATTTTGTGATGTATAGCGATGCCTCTAGGAGTGGGTTAGGGTGCGTACTAATGTAAGAGGGTCGTGTTATAGCTTATGCCTCGCGACAATTGAAGACCCATGAGTGGAACTACCCGACCCACGACCTGAAGCTAGCAGCTATCGTGTTTGCGCTTAAGATCTGGAGCCACTACCTGTACGGCGTACATTGTGAGGTTTTCACCGATCACCAGAGTTTAAAATACCTCTTTTCCCAAAAGGATCTGAATCTGAGACAGACAAGGTGGTTAGAATTCCTGAAGAACTATGATGTCCATTTTCAATATCATCCAGGAAAGGCTAACGTAGTGGTGGAGGCATTCAGTCACCGACCGTACCCAGCACTGAGCTGCTTGCTAGCACTTTCGAATGAGTTATGTGAGAAATTTCAAAAGTTAGAACTCAACATGATCACCTCGAGGGAAAAATCTATGCTTTGCACTTTAGAAGTGCAGCCGACACTCATAGAAGAGATCCAAGTAGCCCAGGCCACGAACCCCCAACTCGAGCGGATCAGGAAGGAAATATTAGTACGAAAAGCACCCGGGTTCATAATCTATGAAGATGGTACTACACGATTTCATAATTGGGTGTGTGTTCCAGCCGTAGAGGCACTTAAGAAGAAAATCCTAGACGAGGGTCACAATACCCCACACTCGATACACTCTAGGGGAAATAAGCTGTATAAGGACCTGAAGCAAACATTCTGGTAGAGTAACATGAAATAGGAAGTGGTCGATTTGTGGTGAGATGCTTAACCTATCAGTGGGTAAAAATCGAACACCAACGACCAGCGGGACTCTTACAACCCCTGGATGTCCCTGAGTGGAAATGGGATTCGGTGTCCATAGACTTCATGGTGGGCTTACCATTGACTCAGCAGAAGAACAACGCGATCTGAGGTATTGTGGATAGACTCACAAAGATAGCGCACTTTATAGCAATGAGAAATACTTAGACCCTAGATCAATTGGCTCGAGTATACCTTGAGGAGATAGTGCAATTACACAGGGTACCCAGTTCTATAGTGTCAGATTGAGATACTAGGTTCCAGTCGGGTTTCTAGTAGAAGCTATAGAAAGCATTTGGGATGTTCCTATGCTTTAGCACGGCATTTCACCTAGCTACAGACGGGCAAACTGAATGCACTATTCAGACCCTGGAAGATATGCTGCGGGTGCGTGCCCTAGACTTTAAGAAAGTGTGGGATGAACAACTAGCACTGATCGAGTTCTCCTATAATAATAGTCACCACACGAGTATCGGAATGGCCCCATATGAGGCACTGTATGAGAGGAGGTGTAGAACTCCGCTCTGTTGGCAAGAGATATATGAGGCTCTAACTATTGGACCAGAACTAATCCAAGCCACCACAGATAAAGTAAGGGTGATTCAGGAACGAATGATAGCTGCCCAGAGCTGCCAGAAAAGTTACGCCGATCGAAGGCGCAGGCCCCTTGAATTCCAGGTTGCAGATCAGGTATTCCTCGGGTTTCCCCAACCAAGGGAATCGCAAGATTCAGCATGATAGGAAAGCTCAGCTCAAGGTATATTGCGTCGTACCCGATCTTGCAGAGGGTTGGGCCGGTGGCGTACCACTTAGAACTGCCACCGAAATTGCCAAGGGTACACAACGTGTTTCATGTGTTACAATTACGAAAATACGTCCCTAACCCTTCTCATGTGATTAAATCTGATCCAGTACAACTCTAAGAGGATCTGTCTTATGAAGAGCAACCTTTGCAAATCCTAGACCGGAGGGAGGAACAACTCTGTAAGAAAGTGGTACCCCTGGTGAAGGTCCTTTGGGCCAACCACAAGATGTCAGACGCAATCTAGGAACCGGAACAGGAGATGCGAAATAAATACCCTCATCTATTCATGTGAACAAGTGCGTGTCAAGTTTCGGGGACGAAACTTCTTAACGGGGATAAAATGTAAAACCCCAAAAAATCATATTCGACATGGACCGACTTGGGATCCTCCTTGAGTTAATCCAAGTCAATACGGGAACTATTTATTTTCTTTGTCGCTATAATTTTGGATTCAAACGTTTTTTAAAAAAAATATATATAAATAATTTTGTGGGGGCTTCTTCTCCATGAAGCCATGCAAACCCTACACCCCTCTCCCTCCTCCCCCTACTCGGCCCAACCGAGTTACCCCCCATTAAACTCTAAAACCCTAAAACCCTAGAATCCACACTCTCTCTCTTCCTCTGCTCACTCGCTCCCTCTCCCAAACCGCCCCCTCTCTCTCTACGTGCTCTCTCTCTCCCTCTCCCTTGTCGCCTCCCTCACACCACTGTACACCGGTCCCACCCCTCGACATCGCTGCGCCGCCACTCCTCCTCCTCCTCCTTCTCCTCCTCTCTATTGTGGTGAGTACTTGCATACCATGCACACCCATGCAAGACTCTAGCACCAAACATCCAAGATTGATGTTTCCTTTGTTTTTCCTTGTAAATTTCGATTTCAGAGATTTAAATCACTAATTTTATGATGGGTTTATAAATTTCATATTTGAATCCCGTGGCTGAGGACGTTCTCAAACACTCCTTTGCGGAATCGCATCAAGGTGAGTGCGTCACGATTTTCATGCGTTCTTGATACTAAATTTTAGACTTTCCTTGTCTTGGACGACTTAGAGGAGGGGAAGGGCCATTAGATTTCATGTTAGGGTGGTATGAGAGTTAGCATCAAGGGTGTTAAGGTGAAAAGATTGGATTTTGGGTTTAGATTGGGGAAGAACACGCCACTGATTAGAGTCAGAAAACTGACGTGTCTTTAAAAATTTATTTCTGCTGTTCTACTTATCTAAACATTGTCAACATTTAAGGTAGATGGGCCGAGATGTCCCCTGTACTACGCCTTTTGAATCGAGGGATTTTAACTTGTATTGAATGAGTTATGGTTCGTTTACTGAAAACTGTCCAAACTAGGATAGCCAGGGATACTCTTTGCATTTTAGCAGTTTTAACCCAGTAACTGTTGGCGTTTATGAAACGACTAAACATAAAAGTTGTAGTAGATACATTGATCTTTCTATAATGGTCAAGAAGTCAAATTTTTGACATAAGGAGTTGAAGTTATGGGGTCGAGAAGCTGAATTAGAAAAGAGGGGCTGAACCTACTGGTTGGAAGGGGGCTGCACTTACATTAATTTTGAAAATTTGGCCAGCACGGGTCAGTTTGCCAAAAATCATGAAATTTTCAAGGTACATGTGTTAAGATAGGCTGCATAATCTAATTTTTGAATTGAATGAATTGGAGTAGCGTAGCCCAAGTTATGGTCAAATTACCACAGACTGACTAGACCGGGATAGTAAGTAACACTATGAAAAGAAACAAGAGAACGGCCTAGTTCAAGGTAGAATCTGACAAAATCCTAAACATGACAAGTGTAGAGAACAGACCGAACTTTCTATATTGGGTAAGAAATTAGGATTTAGACGCTAGGAGCAGAAGTTTTGGGTTCTAAAAGGCGAACCCAGATCCTGGTCGAATCTAGATCCAGGATTGGGTTTCAGTTGGGAGCCCTAAAATATGCGTAAAAGTCTAGAAAAAAAATTGGTAGTAAGGTTGGGCGAGGGACGTAGTCTATTCTATTTTTGACTGAGTGTGGGCTATGTTTTGGCCCACGTGTGGAGCCGTAAGTTCAAAATAGTAACCGAGCCGTTAAATTGTACGGTATCCAGGTAACAATCATGCCCTAGCCCTTCCCGAGTTGTTTAAAAATCACGTGTGCATTGAACATGGTAAGAATCGATTTTGTTTATGCTATTTGGATGGAATGAAAGCATGAGTCAACTGAATGTGATTGCATAGTAGAATCTGCATGATGTGCTATGTTGTGAATTTGAGACTTGGTAACGTTATGTTGGAGCTTCAGAGATTATTCATTGTGATGGGGAAGTGGGTGGGAACTAAATAAATATTGCATGTTAAATCGACCTCTAATATAGAGAAGTGTAACAGTAATTATAAGGGCTGAGCTGGGTGAGACTTGAAATAATTGTGTTTACTGAAAGCAATTAACCTTCCCCGGAAAACTAGTGTATGCATATGAGTGACCACGTGCCCTATTGGGATGTAAGTCAGGTTAGCACCAACCATCCCTGATAATGGTAGGCCAGGAAAGGCTTAAGCGGTAACCGCCATAGCAAGTAGTAGACCAGGATAGAGTTAAACGGTTGCGTTGAACCCAAGCACAGGCCATGAGAACCAGTGGGGCCGCTCATCTTTAAATCTGACAGTTGTGGTTGGATCATGGATTATAAATGTGCATCACTGCGATCTTGTATGTATGGACAGTTACATGAATGGGAAACGTGTCCTTAAGGTCTTGCTTTTCCCCTACCCCCCTTAAAATGTTTTTAAAATGAATTTGTGTGCGTAGTTAACTGTTAGGGGTGATTGTTTACTGAGTTTATCTCACTTTTATAAAATATTTTGTTTTCATGTGACCTAGTTATGTATGGAATTGGGGGACTGAAAGTAGAACGAGGCCTTAATGCCTAAACCGAAGAAGATGAAAGCTTAATTGTTTTAAGCAAAGATAGACATGAACAATTGTTTAATTTAGCAGTTGACAGCAATATTTAAACTCTTTCAAGTGTGAAGTACCATTAAGGAACGTTTGTATTAATTGTTATTCGATATCCAGCCTGGTATTTCCAAGAAGGAAATATGGCGGTAACACCGCATTTCAAGTTCTGCTGCCACATAGGATAAAGGTTAGTAATAAAGAAACAAATTTTGAAACTCGGGGTGTTGCAATATGTATATATATGTGTATATGTGTATGTGTGTGTGTGTGTGTGTGTGTGTGTGTGTGTGTGTGTGTGTGTGTGTGTGTGTGTGTGTAGTTTAGCTACTTGTTCTTTTAATCACTTTCGAATGATTTGCTTTGCTAGATATCAAGCTCCAAATCCAGAAAGAGAAGTAGTTTGGAATTGGAGTAATTAGTTGACATGGATATCGATGTTTCAAGTGAGAACGAACCGAATGACTCTATTGAAATTGAAGAGGTGGAAAAGGCAAGTCAAGGAGCAATAAAAAGCAAGAGTAAGGGAAAACAAGTGGCTACAAAGTATACTCAAAGGGCAGAGAATTTGGAACATTTTAAGGAGATTAAAGAGAATTACAAAAGAGTGGTTGATAAGTACAACTATTGTGGTATTACGTATAAGGCTAACCCTAGTACGAATGGAACAAAGAACTTGAAGAATCATCTTCCAAAATGCCCTGAAAACCCAAATCATCAAAGCAAATAGACAAAAACTCAGATCTTTTTTTAAACGGATCACAATAATAGAGGAGAAGTTATATCGAAGTCATGGGTATTGAATCCTCCTAAGGCAAGGGAGTCTACAACCAAAATGATTATAATTAATGAGTTACCTTTTAGATTTGTTAAAAATATGGAATTTACGCAAATGGTGTCTACTTGTTGTCCATTACTTAATATGCCTCTACACATTACAACTGCAAGAGACATTTATCACTTGTTTGTGGATGAAAGGGTGAAAATAAAAGAATATCGTATACGTTCATATCAAAGGGTGTGCGTGACAATAGACACACAGACTTCACTTCAGAGGACTAACTACATGGTTATAACTACCCACTTTATTAATGATTCAAAATTGCATAAGAAAATATTAAATTTTTGTGAAATTGCTAGTCATAAAGGTGATGATATTGCGCTTGTTCTTGGAAAGTGTTCAGCAGATTGGAGTTTAGCATCTAAACTCTACACTATTATTGTTGATAATGTCGGGAACAATAGCATTGCTTGTACTGCCCTTATTAGTGATTTTGAGTGACATGGTCATTTCCTTTTCTCTAGTAAGGACATGTTAGGTGTGTTGCTTGCATACTTAATTTGGTTGTATGGGATGGGTTAAAGGTTGTTGGGAAGTTAGTTAAGCATGTCCGAGCTGCTGTGAAGTTTATTAGGCGATCTCCTGGTAGGTTACAAAGATTTTAAGAATGTGTAGTTGCAGAAAAATTAAGAGCAAGGCTTATTTTTCTCTTGATGTTCACACTAGATGGAACTCCACTGATAAGATACAAGCATGCATTCACAAGTATAGCAAAAGAGACCCTTATTATAATGTGGAGTTGGCAAAAGATGATGAAGCAGATAGAGCTCCTAAATCTAATGATTGGAAATAAGCTTGTTAGTTTTCTTGGAGGTTTTTTATGCGCTTGTTTAGTACTTCATATGTAACATCCAACCTGCTTTTCTTTAAGCTTCTGGCTATTCATACTATGTTAAAACATTTAGAGCAAGTTATTAAGACCATTGATGCTAATGATGAAGAAAGTGAGGAGGTTAAGGAGGTTGGATCTAGAGTCACAAACTCTACAAAAAAAAGGGGGGCACGAAAATGAGGATGAAATATGCTAAGTACAATAGCGCACTTGAGAAAATGAACCATTTGGTGCATATTACTCCTATTTTTTTATCATAGGTGTAAGTTAGCAGGTCTTGAGATTTCTCTTTGTGATTTGTTTGGTGTTGCTATAGTTTTAAAGTGAAGCGAAAATAGAAGATTTGTTCGATGAGTATTGGCAATTATACAAACCAATAACTCCTCAAAGTGCGCAAAGTAGTAGGCCATAACCTGAAGATGAGAAGGATAATGCATCTAGTGGAGCTGCCTCTTATGCACAAGAATTATGAAACTAAAAGGGCCAGATGAAGAAATCACCAAGACAAAGTTTCAAAAGTACCTAAATGAGGGACTTGAAGAGGATGAAGTAGGGGATGATGTGTTGCGATGGTGGAAAGTATATGGTCCTCGATATCCTATGGTTTCCCATATGGCTCATAATGTATTGGGCCTGCATGCTTCTATGGTTGCATCAGAGTCAGCATTCAGTGCTGGAGAACGTACCCTTGATTCATTTAGAGCTTCTTTACCCCAAATGTAATTGATTTAATTAATATATTTCTTTATATTGCATTATAAATTTATAACTTATTATCGTTTGTTAACTTATGAATTTGGTTGGATTTGATTATGAAAAGATGGTTCAAAATCTTACATGTGCACAAGATTGGCTTAGGTTAAGCACTAGATTAGATATGGATAACTACTTAACTGA
>JAKOGI010002602.1:0-55000 GCA_029747015.1 Carnegiea gigantea | reverse complement strand
TTAATTAACCCCTTATGACATATGAATATTCATATTAACGACTTAGATAGCTTAGTCATTTGACATAGAAGTTGTGTTGATCAGCCTCTGTGAGTCCTTAGGGCCCCCTGGTAAGTCCGTTGATTAGTCTAGTGATTGGTGGTCCCAATAGTATAAGTTGAAATGGAGGTGGTCCCAGTCTGGTTTCGCGGTGCATTATTAAGTAATTAACAAGGCTTTCTCTGTAATAAGCATATTTATGTGTCATTTCATGTTAATTTATTTCTTCAGTCTAATCAATTATCCAAAGACTAATCATTTTATCACCATTATCTTGCTTTCTTTTACATCCAATCATAATGCATAATAAAAGTTTGTATTCAAATGGAAACTGTTTCAAGAAAAATACTTCTCTCAATCTATCAAATCAACCTCTTCTAACAAGGTTTTGAGCTTTCAAACTTTTCAAGAAAAAATTTCTTTTGAAGTGAATGTTATTACCAAAACCAAATTTCAAGCTAATAGAGTCTATCTTAATAAAGAGTTTTATCAAGATTACAATCAACATACTGAAACTGGTGCTTTCTTATTTTTCAAAAGACATGCAATTATTACTCAAAACTATTTATTATACTTAATTAGCTAAATTCAAAGAAAATATACCTTACGTCAATTGGCTAAGTAACTATCTTTCAAAGATACAAATTTCTATTTTGAATCCATTTGTGCTACAAAACAAAATTTATGACATAATCTTATTACTAAAGAAACAACTATATCGATTCATCCTTTGTTGCCTACCACTTCTACTCCTGTCATTAAGGTTGACTCCGGTGTCCATCTTATTACTCAAGAAATGACTTTTGAAAACTCTCCTTCAAAAGAAATATTTTGTACGGATAAACCATCCTATAATAATTAACCTGTAAGTTCAGATTCCAAATCCAGCACTACAGATAATTCAAATCTTATTCAAACCATTGAAGATAATTTTAATAAAACTCAAGTTAATAAATTAGGTATGCAAAATAATAAATGGAAAATTAGGATCAAAATTAGCCATATTATCCTAGACCTACCCCTCTAGATTTTCAACTTGAAACCAATAAATCATTAATTCATTCAAACTATGATGGAAATACTATTTATGAATGGAATTTATATGGAAAGTCTCAATATGAAACTATCAATACTCTTCAAGAAATGGGAATTTGTGCAACTCCATACATTGCAAAAGGAGTCTCTGTGGAAGATATCGCAAAAGTCCTTACTTCTGGCTTTACACGTTAATAAAAAATTGGTAGGACAATATTCTTACCGACCATGATACAATGAATATCATACACCATTAATTTCAAAGTTCAATAAAACCATTCAAGATCCACAAACCTTTGAGATTAAGCCAGAAATTATCTACAAGTCTGGGGCAGTGGAATATCTTATTTGTACTATAGCCATGTAAATAGGAAATACTGAAGGATTGACCTCTTTCCATTTAAGAATAATTAAAAATCTTAGATGCCCAAGTTTAAGAAATTACAAATGGTATAAGGATACATTTATTACCTATGCCCACAAAAAAAAAAAAAGGTGCCAATGAAAATTATTGGAAAAAAAATTCATTTCTGGATTACCAAATTTATTTTCCAAAAGAATAAGACAAAAGTTAAAAGAGCATTGTGGACCAATAGAAATCCCATGGCATAGTTTAACTTATGATCACTTATTTGGCTTTATTAAAAAAGACGGATCAACCCTTTGCACTAAACTAAGAATTCAAAGTAAAGATCAATCTAAAATGAAAATATTTCAAGATGAAGTCAAATCATTTTATGAACATTTTGTTTACCCAAAATTTGAAGCTCTTTCATTCAAAAGAAAAAGCTCATTAAAAGATCTTCAAAAAATTATTTTAGAAAATATAAAACTAAAAATGCATACTATCAAATCCCAAGAAAACCTCTAAAGGTAATCTCTCCAATAAAATGAAAAATATATCAAGCCCGTCTCAGACACAAATCATTACTTGTTATAAACGTCACCAAGTAGGACATAAAGCTAATAAATTCCTAGAAAAAAATTATGCAACTTGAAGATAAAAAAAACTTTAAGAAATAATGCTTTCCCTTTTATAGTTCATGATGATTCTGAGGAAGTCCTCCGTGAAATTCAAATATTTAATTCTAGCCGTTCTAACTCTTTATATGAAGAAGTTACTATTTGTCCTAAACACTGTAATGTAATCACAAAAGATCAATCTCAAGAAGAACTGCTCTTCGATATCATCGAGAAAATTGAAGAACCAAAAGTTAAAACTCAATGTCTCAAAAGGCTTAAAAACCTATTGCTCAAAATTAAAGTTACTGAGTCAAATATAACCTTTTAGTCTAAAACAAGTAATAGAAAATTATGAAGGACAAAGATCTTACCACTCTAAACACAAAACAGTCGAAGAATTAAAACAAGAAGTTATTCAGCTTAAAACCAAAGTTTAAGCATTAAGAAACCAAATCAATACGCAAAATCTCTACGAATAAACAAATTCAAGCCTTATTACTCAACTTCAAGAACTTGAAAACGGAGTTTTTTTCACTTAAATGTTCAAAATCCCCTAATCAATTCACACCTTCTTCTCTTAAACTAAGTCTAAATGAACAAAACCATGAACTATTCCTTTCAGTTATTAATCATACTGATTTTTAAAAATGGTATGTTTATATTACCATCCCAGTTAAAGATTTCAAGCTTTATTCCATTGTTGTACTAGATAGTGGTGTCATATGAATTGTATTCAAAAAGATTTGATTCCTTTAAAATATTTTGAGAAAATCAACTTAAAATGACAAGTGCTATTGGGTCTAAACTTTAAATTAATTACAAGCTTTTAGATGCTTATATTTGCAACAATGAATATTGTTTCAAAAACGTTTTTATACCTATTAAAAATCTCAAACAACAAGTTATTTTTAGAACTCTTTCCTTACTCAAATTTATCCTTTTACTATCGGCTCTAAAGAAATTTGTTCAAACATTCTTGGGAAAGAGATTAGATGCAAATTTGCTTCTCCAATGAAAATGCAGATATTACAGTTCTTTAAGAAGCTTCAATCTTTAAAGTTATCTCTGTTAAAACAAAAAAACAAATAGCTTCTCTTCAAACAGAAATTGCTCAAGGAAGTATTGATTAACAACTTACCATACCAAAAATTCAACAAAATATTCAAAAGATTAAAAAATTATTTGAAGATTATGTTTGTACTGATATTCCAAATGCTTTTTGAGACATAAAGTAACATATGGTAGAATTATCATACGAAAGAATTTTGATGAAAGAAATATTCCAACAAAAGCACGCCCTATTTAGATAAATAAAGAGCTTTTAGAGTTTCACAAAAAAAGAAATTTAATCTTTATTAGATGAAAAAACTTATTACACCCTGCAAATCTCCTTGGAGTTATGCAACTTTCTATGTCTACAATCAAATAAAAAATTAGTGCGGTGTTCGTAGAATAGTCATAATTTACAAACCATTCAACCAGTTCTTCAATGGATAAGATATCCTATTCCCCAAAAAAATTTATTAGAAAGATTATATGATGCACAAATATTTTCAAAATTCGACATGAAATTCAATTTCTGGCAAATTCAAATTGTTGAAAAGGATAGATATAAAACCACATTCACAATTCCATTTGGACACTATGAATGGAATGTAATGCCTTTGGACTCAAGAACACTTCTTTTGAGTTTCAACATATTATGAATGATATACTCAATGATTATTCTAAATTCTCAATAGTTTACATCAATGATGTTCTTGTTTATTCAAAAAATTTAGATCAATAGTTTAAGCACTTAAAAACACTCTTCAATGTTATTAAAAGAAATGATTTAGTTGTTCCTGCTCCATAAATGAAATTATTTCAAACCAAAATTCGGTTTTTAAGCCATGACATTTTTAATAGTATCATTAAACCCATTCAACAATCTATGGAATTATATTGCAGATCGTTTTCCTAAACTTAGATAAATTCGCAAACCATGATTTCACTTGCTTAAGAAAAATCCTCCTACATGATCTCATGAACATACCCAAATAGTCAAGCAAATTAATACTAAAAGTCAAATCTCTCCCATGTCTAGGCATACCGCATTGGCATGCAATTATGATAGTTGAAACAAATGCGTTCGATGCAGGCTATGGGGGAATTCTCCAACAATGTCTAGACCCAAATTCTGAATAATTAGTAAGGTTCCATAGTAGAGTCTGGACTAGACCTCAACTCAATATTTCACTATTAAAAGAGAAATTTTATTTATTCCCCTTGTGGATTTTAAAACTTCAAGATGATTTATATTACAAAAAATTCTTATTAATAATTGATTGCAAAAGTGTAAAAGAAGTTTTGCAAAAAGATGTTCAAAATCTTATATCAAAATAAATTTTTGCTCATTGGCAAGCTATGCTTTCAGTTTTTGATTTTGATATTGGATTCAGTAATGTGGAGAAAATTCCTCTCATGACATCCTCACTAGATGATGAAGATCAAGCCATAGTACAAGATTCAGCCCCTTAAAACAGTCAACTGGAATGCAAGTTCCAACACCAATCCTCAGGCATTTATCCAAGCATCAATCCAACAAAGTTATAACCTACACGGGTATGATCCCTTGCAAAAGTTCGGTTTTTTTCATCTGATTTCCTAAACGTCCAAAGGGTTTAAAGCTGATATTTTTGGATAGGATGTTACCTAACATCCTCAAGTAACAAGCCATGAAGAGAAAGTCAAGTTAAGTCAGCTGCTTCAAGAAGATCTCGCTATCACAAGTCAACCATTTAGGATTGAGCTCTATTCTGGCCCGGTTTGAGTTTCCAACTGGTTCCCTACCTTAAACCTAATTTAGGCATGATTTCTTCACTTAGGATGATTATTAACATCCTAATTAAGTCATTCATGGTTTGAAATCAAGTCAAAATTAAGTGGAAGCAAGGCAACCTGCTCCATTTTGGCGCCAAGTTAACTGTTCAAGATTAAGCTCTATTCTGGCTCAGTTTGAGTTCCCAGCTGGTTCCGCACCTTAAACCAAATTTAGGCATGATTTCTTCACTTGGAATGATTACTAACATCCTAATGAAGTCATTCATGGTTTGAAATCAATTCTAAATTAAGTAGAAGCAAGGCAACCAAGCTGCTCCATTTTGGTGCCAAATTGGCCGATTTGACTGCTTTAGATCAATGGCTGGGATTTCTTCAAGGGAGGCTTTGGCCACCAACTTGCCCACTTACTTGCTAGCCTACAATGCTAGGAACACCATCATTAGCCCATTTGCAGCATTGGAAGGTTATTTGGCCACTAGGAAGAGAGATAAAGATCGTCCTTGTTTCTGATTGGCTAGCCATAATCCAAGTCAAATTAGCAACCTTTCTTCTCTCTCCCATGAGCAAGTGGACTGGTTAAGATCCTTATGACATGTTCAAGCTTGAGTTCAGCCTAAAACAACTTGTATTAGGCTAGACTCACGTAGGATACTCAAGCTGGGCTAAGTATGTTTTGCATTCTGATTTGTGTAAGCTAGATTAGAGGTTTTCCTAATAACTAAGGAAACTTCTAAGCAACTAGGCGGTTGGGTAGGAGCTTATTTAAGTGCTTGCTAGCTTTTTCATTGAATCAGATTATGAATGAAAGAGAATCAGTCGAGCTTAGCTCCTAAGCCGGTAACCTTCTCAAACACTCAAACTAGCTTATCTTTATTTAGGCCGAATAAAGGAGTGGTCTAATGAGGCTTAATCACTCCTTAGGTGATGTTTCTTTATCCTAATAAGGATTAAAGGCCCTAAGAGGATTCATGGTGGTGTTTCTGTATCCATAAGTTAGCTTACTTTCTATCTATCCTAGTTCTCTCAATCTGGGTTCACTTGAATCCTTACATTCTGTTTTATTTTCTTGTTAGCTTGCTTGCATTCCAGCCTTGAATGTGGGTTTGTTAGTAATGAAATGCATCATATTTGGTATCAAAGCTAAGTTTCATCTTGGCCTTGAACCCCTGTTTAGCTACCTTTTCCTCTGCCCCAAACACATTCTAAACATATTTCTCAGTTTTGATTCAGTTTCACTCATGAGTTTAAGTATGACTTTGGAAGAGAAGTTTGAGGCTCTTATGAAGAATTTTAAGGCCACAACAACCAATAATAAGGAACTTAAGAACCAGAATGCCTACTTGAGGTGCTAGCTTGCTGAATCAATTAGGTAGAAAATAAGAAACCTGGTGAGTTCATCTAACTCACCCAGTTCTGCTTAAGAAGAAGATGATGAAAGCAAAAACCCTCATTTGGTCTCTACTAGTGAGGAGGGGCCTCCTAGGAGACCCAGATGAATTCTTGGAATGGATGCAAACAGTGAAGAGGATCTTTGATTTGAAGGACATTGTAGAAAAGAGAAAGGTAAAGCTTGTCGCCTTTAAGCTTAGAAAATATGCTTCTCTCTACCAACTTGTGTGCTAAAAGAGTTAGGTTGAGAAAGGAGAAAATCAGAATATGGGATAAAATGAATCCAAACTTAAGTCCCAGTTTCTACCCCCTTCTTACCTACAAGAAAGTTACTCCTAGCTACACCATTTAACCCAGGGAACCATGACTATAGAAGAGTATACTAGGGAGTTTGAAAAGCTTTTGATTAAGTGTGATCTGCAAGAGGCAGAAGAACAAACAATTATGAGGTACTTAGGAGGACTTGATCCTAGGTATGCTAGTGTTGTTGAACTTCAGCAATACTATGCTTTTGATGAGGTATGTGTGCTAGCTCATAAGGTTGAGCAGTAAAGAAAGACCAGAACCTCTAAAAGAGACTTGCCTAAAGCCCACGCCGGAATCAACTTTTTAACAAAGGAAGTTCCTTTCCATCACCTAAAGCCACGACACTGTCCCATTCCACCCGAGAACCCAAGCTCCACCAAAAAGCCTAACCCCATAGAATAGACCCAATCCTAGCCCCATGATCACTAGGAGGCGTTTTAATGCCAAAGACTCAGTCACATTTTCTCGGAGTGTCCAAATAGAAAGATTATTACTTTAGCCAAGTGGGAGGCAATAAAGGAGGAGGAAATTGAGGAGGAAAAGGAGGTTCATTTAATAGAGGAACAAGATGAGAGTCAAGAGGAGGTTATAGAGGAAGCTGATAAAGGTGAAATGCGGGTCTTAAGGAGAGCTTTGAGTGGACTTAAAACCAAGGAAGAACAACGAGAGAACATCTTTCACTCTCGGTGTAATGTCCAAGATAAAGTTTATTCTTTTATTATTGATGGAGGTAGTTGCGCTAATGTAGTTTCCCTGAGTATGGTGGAGAGACTCAATCTCAATGCTTCTGTCCATCCCCACCCATACAACATACAATGGCCGAATCAAGGTAAAGGTTTGCAGGTAAATTCTAGATGCTTGCTTTCGTTCTTTATAGGCCAGAATTACCAAGATCAGCTTTGGTGTGATGTTATCCCCATGGATGCATGTCACATTCTGCTTGGTAGGCCTTGGCTGTTTGACATAAAGGTTAAGCATTATGGGTACCTAAACACCTATTCCTTTTCTAAGGATGGAAGAAAGATAACCCTTGCCCTTGAAGCCCTTCCTAGATCCAGAAAAACAAGCCACAAAGGAACCCCAACGAGCTGACCTATTCCTTACCTATGGAGAGCCATTACTTAAGGCATCTTATGATGAGTTTAAGGCCTTTAAGGAATGGATCCTCACTGCCATTGAGGAACCAGAATACTCACCACCAAACCACCCCTTTGCTATATCATTACTTGAACAGTTTAGCTATATCTTTCCACATGAGATACCCTTTGCCTACCCCCAAAAGATCCATCTAGCGCCATATCGACCTTAACCCTGGAGCCATACTCCCAAACAAGCCTGCATACAGAATGAATCCAAAGGAGACTATGGAGATTCAAAGACAAATACTTGAACTGATCAAGAAAGGGTTGGTTAGGGAATCACTTAGCCCTTCTGTTGTGCTAGCTTTATTAGTCCCTAAGAAGGATGGGAGCATGAGAACGGGTGAGGATAGCTGAGCCATAATCAAGAAAAACCATCAAATATTGGCATCCTATCCCATGGCTTAAAGACATGCTAGATGAACTTCATGGTTCTAGTGTGTTTTAAAAGATTGATTTGAGGAGTGGTTACTATCAAATTCAGATCAGAAAGGAAGATGAGTGGAAGACGGCATTCAAGACCAAAGGTCGTTTATATGAATGGTTAGTTATGCCATTTGGATTGTCAAATGCATTGTAATAGCATGGTCCTAAATTTTATTTATTTATTTAATTAAGCCATGTTATTAATTTTTCACATTTATTTACGTCATTTAATTATCCCGGTTGGGAGAATTCATTTTGGGCCTCACTTTGCAATTCGAGTTTCATTTACTGTAATAATTTTGGGTGAATCGATAGTAGGCCTCGGTCAGTATAAGTAAGTGATAAATTATTTTTTATAATGTCATAAAAATTTAAATTTTTAACCATGTAAAAATTTGGGCCCAAATTCATTAAGTTTGGCCTAATTCATTTAGGCCCGAATTGTGGCCCAATTCATTTTGGGCTCAACGGTGGCCCGAAAATTTTGGCGCAATTAAATTAAATTGATCACCATCATTTGTACCAAATTTTAATTAGCAAAAAGATATTTTGGATGGGTAGATATTGCCAAGCTTATAAGATAAGCTCAAAGACATTTCAAGCAACTAACCTACATATATTCCTCTTTATTTCTCCTTTCTTTCTCTTTCTTCCACCCAATGCTGGTGCTGAATTAGGTGACTGCTGCCACCAACCACCTTCAACCACTGGCCACCACCCCCTCAGCCACCAGCCAACACCACACAGCTCTCAAAAACATTAAAAACCACCTCCATCACCTCTATCTCTCAGAATCCAAGCTTAAATTGAGGTAAATCTTAACCTAATCATGTTTAATTTTGGGTTTTTATGTTGGATTCGATTATAGATCATGTTATCTTTATAAAAACAATTGCTATTTTGATGTTTTAATTCTTTGTTAGGCTTGAAAGCATACAAGGACAAAGGTTGTTCATGATCATATAAGCGTAAGTTTGAAGTGATGGATTTGGATTGTTTTGTATTTGATTTTATGATCTTTGGCATTAGTAATGGATATCATGATGTTTATGTTGATTTTAGATGAGTTTAAATGCAAGAACATGTTGGTCATAAGCTAGGGTTTTAGTGATCATGCATGGATTTACTAATCTTTAGCTTCAAAAATGTTAATTGTGTACAATTGCATGGAAAATGAAGTTTTGATGTGTTATTTAACTTTGGATAATGCCTTAGAGTGATTTTTGAAAAAAGGAATGAATTATAAAATTTCTTCAATGGATAAAAGAGGTGATTTTGTACATTTATGCAAATAAGTGAGATTAGGGGTGTGTTTTAAGTGTTTTTGTAAAGAGAAGAATTGAAAACTAGATGAAGATGATTATGGAGTAAATTTGAATAACATGGCTTTATAAGGTGATGATAAGGAACAAACCATTGTTTAGTGATTTTAGAGAGGAACTTTAGAGGAGAATTATGCAAAGAAAAGATTGAAAACATGAACAATAAGGTTGTAATCAGACCTAAAACAGGGAACTCTTTATGAATAAACTGGCATCGTTTGGATCACTGCAAAATTGTGATTTTGGTATATAGATACATTAGTGCGTTATATTTCAAATGCCATTTGAATCACTTTAATTAAAGTTCTGTAGAAAAAGTTATGGCCATTTTGCTAAGACTGCGCAAGATAGCCAAAGCTGCACAGTTGTGTTCTAGCCTAATTTTAGGAACCCTATTATGGGAATTATGTTTTGCACCATGAATGAAAGTTTTGAGGCACTTTTTAAGCATTCATATTGAGGTTTTAGGGCTCAATTTGAGGTCGGAGGTGAAGGATATGAATTTTCTAAAGTAAGCCGTGAAACGGTAATATGAGGGAAAACAGAAATCATGAGATTTGGACATGTTATCAGGAGTTTCTAAATAATTATGGATATTGCAAAGAAATTACAAAGTTTAGTGAGTTCAACAACTTTGATTGTGTATAGAAGCTTACAAGGGTTGGGGAAACCAAGTTAAATGGTCATGAGAATGAAATTTAAGAAGTGGGGAGAGTAGTGACTCAAGATTAGTGTCTATCGGACCAAGCTAGGGTTATATGAGCTTTCCTAAACCTCACAACACCCCTCTTGGCATTAAACCTTTTATTATCCATTTGAGAAACATCAAAAACCAATATTCCATTTATATCCATTAAAGTCTTTTCATTATCACCTGAATTATTTCATTTTGGTCTATTTTGCTCCAATTTGTTTTACTATGAGTTCAATGACCCTAACTTATTTATTTTTCAAGCCCTTTTAGTGTCACTTATCTTATATTGAATTATTTAAATTGTGGATGCATTTTTATTCATCAATTTTTTAAAGTTACAAACTATGAGAGTGAATATTGGTTACTAACTGCATTTACCTATAATTACATTTCTTAACCTATAATTACAGTTCTTAAGCAAAAATGGGGCCTAGTCTATAGTTTTTCATTGTGCATAGGTATTATCAAACGAGTTTACATTTTAAAGACTTCAAGTACATTCAGTGTCTGTATCTTTAGAAATTAGAGTGTATTTATCAAAATTATCATGTTTTGGTAAGTACATCAATGAATAAATTTACACAATGATTTATCACTTAATCACTGACTCCGTCAGCTATCATTTATAGGACATTTGTCCTTCAATTACCCACGTGACTTTAGGTCAGGTCCCCCGATCGGCTTGACAGATATACACCAATCCATAGATCGTAACAGTGTCAAGGGTTTCACTATCAGATAATAACTAGGAGTGCATTTTTACATTCATCTCATTCACTGTTTTAACTTAAAATAAATTATAAAGCGGGGGCCCAACCAATTTAATGCAGACATCACTTAACAATACAGGAATGCATATGCTGAGTTTTACCTCACAGTTTGAAATATTTTTTATATTTTGTTTTAGGCAAATGCTCAGTGAATCGCCCTCATTCTAGCAGACCAGCTGAAGAAAATAAATTGAGCAAATGAATCTAGATGGATGAATAGTGAAATAGTACTTGCATATTTTGGAGCTGTATTTGAAACCGCCAATGGATGGAGGTGTAAATTTTATGGTGAATTGCTTTACTATGTCGTATAAACCTTATATTGGTTAACAATTGATTTTATATGGTTTAATCATGTGAATGTGTATGGTTGAAGCAATGCCTAACTATGTTAGTTCTAGTGCACATGCTTCAAGCCTTGTCCATTTGGAAGGCCGTAATGCTCCGATCATTGGGTTTATTAGTTATAATTTAGGGATATCATACTGGTGTTTGCAAATAGGGAAACATGCTTAATTAGAAGGCATTACAGAGTACCAGAGCTAGGTTTGATCTTCTTTGACGGGATATGCAGTATGGAGAGTAGAGTTAAGAGAGTGAGAAAGTTGGTTAGTGAGGGTTATTAGGATATCGTTGGAGAATTGTGACAATAGTAATGTCTGCTTATCTCTCACATATTCTTCTCTTATATTCTGCTTGTTAAATGGATCCATATGTAGTGAGCATCTTGCCGGTTAATTTTGTGGCCACTCACATCTCTTAACTACATGCCAATATGGTAGTCCACATACAGAATCCATTTCTTGAGTTTCATAGTGTTATAGTCTGTACGCGTAGGCTATTATGTATGCTTATCTTATATGATGGTGGTAGTGAAGTTTATTGAATAGCCAGAATGTCTGAAGCTATGCAAAACAATGCAGAGACTCACATAGGAGATAATTCAAACCATGGTTCAGGGCCAGCTGCTAAGCTTTGCATAATGTGCCACCAAGCCTTAGTGGAATGCCCCCTATTCCCCTTGAGTTGACTAATAACATTGTGAACCCTAATTACTAGCATACTTTGGTGTCTGAGCTTATGAAATAAATTCCCCCAGCGCCTATTGAAATCCCTCCTAAGGATTATAAACTTGCAGATAGGGTGGTTCAGCACAACCCTAAAGTCTATGATGGAAAGTATGACCCACTGGAACTTGAACAATGGATTTGAGGGATGGAGAAATGTTCCATTGTGGTAGCTATTTCAGAGGATAAAAAGTGAACATTGGAACGTTTTGCCTAACTGGTGAAGCTAATATTTGGTGGAACACTGTTAAGAATAGACTCTTAGGGCCTGACTTCATTTGGAGTAGGTCTTTGGAAAAACTGATAGCCAAATTTTACTCAGATGTGGATTAATGGTGGAAGGAGAAAGAATCTATGAGACTGAATTGAGTGGTAGTATGACTGTGATGTAGTACGCTAGCAAATTTACAGAACTATCCAGGTTTGTTTCAGAGATTGTGTCATCTGAAAGACTGAAGATGAGGAGATTTAAAGAGATATTAACTTTCTATATTCGCAACTAGCTAGTTGGTAAACCGATCCTTACCTGTCAAGAGTTATATGAGTGAGCAGTTGAAGTAGAATGAGTGAAGACTGAGTTGAGGGCCTCAAACCCTATTAATCAAAAGAGGAAGTAGACCGAACAGGGAGCTCCGAGCGAGAGTGTAAACTAGAAGAAATCTGCTCCTCCCAATAGTCATCCTGCAGGCTTAGCAAAGCCCTGTGGGAAATGTGGAAGAACTAATCACACCACTCCTGAGTGCCAAGTGGGAATTAACAAATGCATGTGGTGTGGTAGTCTAAAGCACCTCATTATTGCCTGTCCCCAAATACTAAAGGCTGTAGACAAGGGCTCCCACCTCTAAGGCCCACAACTATAGGAAGGGCTTATGTATTGAGCAAAAAGGAAGTTGCCACCTCTAATACAGTAGTTACTGGAACTTCTCTTTTTAATTTCAAAGTCATTTTGTGTATTGATTTATTCAGTTGGCACTTATTCATTTACATCCACTCAATATGCCATGCAACTAAACCTTAAAAATAAGGAGATAGAAACCAATTATAAAATCAAGTTACCCAATCACTCTAGAGTTAAGTGTCCTATCTCTTGTAAACTTGTCCCAATTACTATTGGTAAGATAGTATGCCCTGGAATTTTGATTCAATTTGACTCATCAAACTTTGATATCATTTTGGAAATGAGCTAGTTGTGTACTTATGGGGTCAAGATAGACTATAAGGACCTTCAAGTTATCTCAAGGGTAAATGAGGGAGAGAAATATGTTTTATGGAAAAAGAGAGAAAAAACCTTGTCCTTTAAATTCTGCTATGAAAGCACATAACCTGTTATGTCAAGGGTCTATTGGGTATTGGTGTTATACTATTGACCCTCAATCAAAGGAGGAAAAAGTAGAAGATATCCCTATAGTTATGAATTTAGAGATGTTTTCCTAAAGACTTATCAGGACTGCAACGCAAAGAGAAATTGATTTTGAGATCAAATTAATGCCTGGTGCCCCATCTATCTCTAAAGCCCTCTATCGTATGGCCCTAACAGAGCTTAGAAAACTAAAGATTCAGTTAGTTAAGCTATTACAGAAGGAATTATCAGGCTAAGTGTGTCACCATGGGGTGCCCCAGTTCTATTTGTAAAGAAAAGGGACAGAATCTTAAGGTTATGTGTCGATTTCAGAGAGTTGAATAGGATCACCATCAAGAACAAATACCCATTGCCCTAAATAGATGGTTGCTTTGATCGACTGTATGGAGCAGGAGTCCTTTCCAAGACTTATTTGAGATTAAGATATCATCAACTTAAGATTTTACCTTCCAAACCGCATTTAGGACAAGGTTTGGTCACTATGAATTCACTGTGATGCCTTTTGGCCTGATCAATGCCCTTGCAGCCTTTATGGATCTTATGAATAAAGTTTTAAACCCTATTTAAACAAGTTTGTGGTGGTGTTTATAAAAGATATCTGGATATACTCTAAGGACAGAGATGAGCATACTATTCATTTGAGGACAGTGTTACAGACCTAAAGGGAACATCAATTACATAGCAAATACAAGAAGCGTGAGTTCTGGTTAGAAGAAGTGGTATTTTTAGGACGTGTGGTTTCCAATGAAGGGATTAAGGTTGATTTAAGGAAGGTGAAAGTAATTACAGAGTGTCCAAGGCCCACTAATATTATTGAGACTAGAAACTTTTTGGGTTTAGCTCGGTATTATCGAGTTTCAAGAAGGATATATCAAAGATCATCTTCTTTGACCAATTTGTTAAAGGAAGCTACAAAGTTAGCAAGAAGATAAGTGATAGTTTATGCATCCCAATAGCTCAACCCTTATAAGAGAAATTACCCTATCCATGACCTGGATCTAGCGGTTGTGATTTTTGCACTGAAAATTTAGAAACATTACTTATATAGAGTATTCTTGTGAGATCTCTACTGATCATCAAAGCTTGAAGTACATCTTCACTCAGAAAAAGTTCAATACGAGATAAAGGCATTGACTAGAATTGCTCAAAGATTACGACTTATAGATCCAACAGGAAAGGCAAATGTTGTGGCAGATGCCTTGACTAGTAAGGCGCAGCATAACCTGAACACGGTAGTGATTACTCAGTTGAACCTCTTGAAAGGGCTTGAGAACTTGGGTTTTCAATTAGTGTCATATAGGCAAGCATCTAAAAATATCAATGGATCTAACTCTTTTAAGTTTGAGCCTGTAGTGCTTCGCAACCTAGGACCAATATTTATATTTGAAGAAAGCATGGAACTCCCAATGGTCGATGTTGTGAAAATACTAGCAAAGAAATTTACATGAAACATAAGGGTAAAATGACGCAGACATTGATGATAAAATTATCTTTTGGGTCATGAAGATCTTCTTTAACATTCAATGATATGACATATATCAAAAGACTCTTGAAAACAGACTATTGGACCCGACAGAAAAGCTATGCTGATAAAAGAAGGAGATCCCTTAAGTTTCAGGTAGATGATAAGGTTTTTTAGAAAGTTTCGCCAACTAAGAGTATAAGGAGGTTGAACTACGAACTAAATTGAGGCCAAGATCTATTGGACTATACAATTTCATTGAAAGGTTGAATCCCATAGCTTGTCGACTAAATCTGCCTGTATAACTTAAACACGTGCATAACGTGTTCCTTACCTCACAACTCAGGCAGCACATTTTAGATCCTAACCATGCTTTCTTAATCAACCCCATTACGATCACTGAGGGTCTAGTGTTTCAGGAGCACCCGGCCCAAATACTGGATCACAAGATTAAGTAGTTAAGGTCAAAGTACATTGGGTAAATCATACCTCCTCAGAAGCCACTTGGGAAACTGAGGAAGAAGTGAAAGTTAAGTACCCATACTTATTTGAGAGAACCTTGCATGTTTTGACAAAGTTCATAAGTTTCGAGGATAAAACTCTTTAAGGGGGGAAGGCTGCCATAGCCAAACCCCAAATCATGTTTATTTATTTAATTAAGCTAATGTTATTAATTTTTCACATTTATTTATCTCATTTAATCATCCGATTGGGAGAATTCATTTTGAGCTATACTTTGCAATTCGAGTTTCATTTACTGTAATAACTTGGGTGAATCGATAGTAGGCCCCGGTAAATATGATTAAGCGATAAATTATTTTTCATAATGTCATAAAAATTTAATTTTTAACCATGTAAAAATTTGGGCCCAAATTCATTAAGTTTGGCCCAATTCATTTGTGCCCGAATTGTGGCCTAATTCATTTTGGGATCAATGGTGGCCTAAAATTTTGGTGTAAGTAAATTAAGTTGTCACCATTATTTGTACCTAATTTTAATTAGCAAAAAGATATTTTGGATGGGTAGATATTGCCAAGCTTATAAGATAAGCTCAAAGACATTTCAAGCAACTGAGCTACACATATTCCTCTTCCTTTCTTCTTTCTTTCTCTTTGTTCTCCCTGGTGCTGCTGCTAAATTAGGTCGCTACTGTCAGCCACCTTCGTCTACCGACCACCACCCCATCAGCCACAAGCCAACACCTATAACTCTCACAAACATCAAACACCACCTCCATCACCTCCATATCTCATAATCCAAGCTTAAATTGAGGTAAATCCTAACCTAATCATGATTAATTTTGGAATTTTGTGTTGGATTTGATTATGGATCATGTTATCTTGATATAAACAAGTGCTATTTTGATGTTTAAATTGTTTGTGAACCTTGAAAGCATGCAAGGGTTGAGGTTATTCATGATTACACAAGCATAAAGTGATGGATTTGGATTGTTTTATATTTGATTTTATGATCTTTGGCATTAGTAATGGATATCATGATATTTATGTTGATTTTAGATGAGTTTAAGTACAAGAACAAGTTGGTCATAAGCTGGGGTTTTAGTGATGATGCATGGATTAACTAATCTTTAGCTTCAAATATGTTGATTGTGCATAATTGGATGGAAAATGAAGTTTGGATGTGTTATTTAACTTCAGATAATATCTTAGGGTGATTTTTGAAAAAAGGAGTGAATTATAAAATTTCTTCAATGGATGAAAAGAGATGATTTTTTACATTTATGCAAATAAGTGAGATTAGGGGTGTGTTTTAAGTGTTTTTGTAAAGATAAGAATTGAGAACTAGATGAAGATGATTATGGAGTAAATTTGAGTAACATGAGTTTGTAAGGTGATGATAACGAACAAACCATTATTTTGTGATTTTAGAGAGGGACTTTAGAGGGGACATACGCAAAGAAAAGATTGAAACATGGACAATAAGGCAGTGATCAAACCTAAAACAGGGATCTCTTTACGAACAAACTGGTATTGTTTAGATCATTGAAAAATTGTGATTTTCGGTATATAGATAGATTAGTGCATTATCCTTTAAATTCCTTTTGAATAATTTTAATCCGAGTTCTGTGAAAAAAGTTATGGGCGTCTTGCTAAGACTGTGCAGGATAGGCCGAAGCTACATAGTTGTGTTCTGGCCCAATTTTAGGAACCCCTATTATGGGAATTATGTTTTTCACTATGAATGAAAATTTCTAGGGACTTTTTAATCTTTCCATATTGGGGTTTCAGGGCTCAATTTGAGGTTAGGGTGAAGGATATGAATTTTCTGAAGTGGACCTTAACACGGTAACATGAGGGAAGATAGAAATCGTGAGATTTGGACATATTATCAGTAGTTTGTAAATAATTATGGATATTGCAAAGAAATTACAAAATTTAATGAGTTCAACAACTTTGATTGTGTACATAACCTTACATGGGTTGGGAAAACCATGTTAAATGGTCATGAGAATGAAATTTGAGAAGAAGGGATGACGTGTCACGCTGGGAATAAGGGAGAACTCACGTTCAAGGATATGAACAAGCTTAATAGCATGTGGAGTGAAAAGGGTGGCGTGAATGGGAATAGTATAGGAAGAACGAGGAAAACAGGAAATCGGTAAAACTGAAACAATTCTTGGATACAGATTTCACCATCAAGAATTATCTCAAGGCCCTTAATCTTTGGTTAGGATACAGATTTCATCATCTAACTTGGATCTCACTTGAAAACCACCTTACTCGGCCTAAGTAAGGATAAGCAAGTAGAGAATTTGAAGTAACAAACACTGAGGAGTTAAACTCAACTTCAGATTTCAATTCATCAACAACTGATTACAAAATAAGCTTATTGGACTATTTATAATATATGTCCAAGGCCTTTCCCTCTTCACTAGGTAACCATTAAGAGGCTACTTAATTATTAGGAAACCTCTTAAGCATACTTACTTAGCTAAATTACAATGCATGCCTTTAAACTAAGCTAAGCATAATTAATGAGCCTAGTAGCTTAAACTCATTCCTAATGATTCTAGGTAGCTTAGTCATGATTTCCTTGCCTAGAGGGTTTGCTTTACATGGTTGTCACCTCAAAAGCATGGTCTTTGCATGGCTGCCACCTCAAACGCGTGGTGTACGTTTACATGCTTACAAAATGGCATCTACTCCTTGACCCACACGATGTTTTCTATTTTAATGAGTCATAGGATGACTAAGCTTCTCTAGATAGCCAAGCAAGTACATAGGTTGCTGAAGAAAACCCTCCTAAGAGGCCCTCTTGGCTAAGCACTCGCCTACCAAGGTGCCATGTGTCCCCAGTTTTGCTCAATATCATGCCACCTCAATTTGATGAGTAATGTTGGGTTTCCTTCCATGGGGGGAAACCTCAAGTTGTTAGCTATCCCCCCCCCCCGCTTAGAAATCTACATTGACACATCATTAGGAGGCTCAAATAGCATGATTCACCAAACCGTATAAAATTAGGCACAAAACTGGTAGCTCGGCTTCCTAGGCTGGATTGGATGACTTGGCCGTCCTATTTTGGACTTTTCTTGACATGCTTGCTTATTAGACATCCTAAACTAACTAATAAAGAAAGAATTTACATAGTTTGGACGTCATTCAAGTTATGAAACAACAAACACAACACCAAGTATATTCTGGCTCAATCGGGCAGTTTGGATAGTTTGGATTTAAAGACTGATTTAGATGGGCAAACGAAGTCCAAATGTGCTGAAACTTACTTTGTTGAAAGCTAACTTCTTGAACTTAACCATGGGAAAATATTTGAGTTAAACCTCAAACAGGCCTAAGTAATTAAGCTCACAATTACCAGGTATGTTGCTGGCCTGAATCCGGGACCTTCTGTTTCGAGTTCTTTGAAAGTTTAGACAAAAATACTTAATTTAAAACTGATTTAATTGCATAATTACATTTATTAGAATGTCAATAAACTTCTTAGCAAAGAAATCAAAGTTAAATTAAGCTTAAGTTGATGAATTAACTTAAAACTGAAACAGGTTTTAAAATGGCCTAAACCGAAAGGCTTTAGTTTAGGGCTTGGATTTTCAATGCTAAACTCAACTTGACTTGACTCTTTTGGCATGGTTTGAAAGTTTAGGATGTTAATTAATATCCTAAAAAAAGAAATGGCTCCAAACCTCCTGGAGGTTTAGGAGATTAAATGCACAAAATCAGCTTGTGCATAGGTTTAAAAAATTGATTAGCGCTAATTAAGGATTGCATGGGCTGATATCCATAAGGGGAGAGTAGTGACTCAAGATCGGTGTCTGTCGGGCCAAGCTAGGGTTATATGAGCTTCTCTGAACCTCACAACACCACCGTTGGATTAAACCTTTTATTATCCATTTCAAAAACATCAAAAATCCATACTCCATTTATATCAATTAACGTCTTTTCATTATCACTCAATTATTTCATTTTTGTCTATTTTGCTTCAATTTGTTTTATTGCAAGTTCAATTACCCTAACTTATTTATTTTTCAAACCCTTTTAGTGTAACATATCTTATATTGAATTGTTTGAATTGTGGATGCCCTTTTTATTAATCCATTTCCATTAAAGTTTCAAATTATGAGAGTGAATGTTGGTTACTAGCTGCATTTATCTATAATAACATTTCTTAAGCATAAATAGGGCCTAGTCTATTATTTTACATTGTGCATAAGTATTATCAAGTGAGATTTTATTTTAAAGACTTCAGGTATATCCATTGCCTGTATCTTTAGAAATCAGAGTGTATTTATCAAAATTATCATATTTGGGTAAGTACATCAATGAATCAGTTTATGCAGTGATTTATCACTTAATTAGTAACCTGCAAGTTATCATCTATAGGAAATTCGCCCTTTAGTTAGCTGCATGGCTTCAGACCAGGTCCCCCGATTGACTTGGCAAGTGCATACTTATCCATAGATTATAACAGTATTAAGGGGTTCACTATCAGATAACAACTAGTAATGCAATTTTACGTTCATCTCATTCGCTGTTTTAACTTAAATGAATTGTAAAGCGGGTGCCCTACAAATTTATACAGAGATCATTTAACAATACAAGAATGTATATACTGGCAGTTTTAAATGTTTTTCGTGTTTTATTTTAGGCAAATGCTCAGTGAGTCGCCCTCATACTAGCAAACCAACTAAAGAAAATAAATTAAGGGAATCCAGATAGATCAATAGTGACATAGTACATGCATATTTTGGAACTGTATTTTGAAACCTTCAATGGATGGAGGTGGAAATTTTATGGTGAATTGCTTTACTATGGTGCATAAACCTTATACTAGTTAACAGTTGATTGTATATGGTTTAATCATGTAAATGTGTATGGCTGAAGCAATACCTAACTATGTTATTTCTAGTCCATATGCTTCAAGCCTTATCCTTTTGGACAGTGGTAATGCCCAGATCATTGAGTTTATCAGTTATAATTGAGGGATAGTATAATAGTTTTTGCAAACCATGAAACATGCTTAATTAGGGGGCATTACATGCACCAAGTACCTTTATGAGGCTAATGAACCAAGTGTTCAGGCCTTACATTGGTAAGTTTGTGGTGGTGTACTTTGATGATATTTTGATCTGAAGCACTTCAAAAGAGGAACACCAAGATCATTTGGCTAAGATCACGGTAGTCCTAGAAAAGGAGAGGCTGTGTGGTAACCTTGAGAAGTATACCTTCTTCTCTGCCAAAGTGACCTTCTTAGGCTACATTGTGACTGCCCACGGAGTTAAGGTGAATAAGAAGAAGGTTGAGGCCATTAAATCATGGACAGTTCCTAAGAGCGTCCATGATGTGTGGAGTTTTCATGGACTTATCTCATTTTATAGGTGTTTCATTAGAAACTTTAGTGCAATCATGGTACCAATGACTAAAGTGATTAAGGGTTCATCCTTTAAATGGACCCCTAAAGCTCATTTTGTCTATGAGGAAGTCAAGACCAAGCTGACTGAGGCACCAGTATTAGCATTACCTTGCTTTGATAAGGTTTTTAAGATTGAATGTGATGCTTCTGGTGTTGGCATATGAGGAGTTCTTACTCAAGAAGGCCGGCCATTAGCCTCCTTTGGTGAGAAACTATGTGATTCTAAGGGGAAGAACTCGACTTATGATAAGGAGTTTTATGCAATTGAGAGGAGTTTGGGACATTGGAGCCATTACTTGATGGCTAGTGAGTTTATCTTACATTCTAATTATAAGAGCTTGAAGTACATTCAAGGGTAGCACAAGTTAAACTCTAGCATGCTAAATGAGTGGAATACCTTCAGTCATTCCACTTTACTATCAAGCATAAGTCAGGAAAACTCAACCAGCGAGCAGATGCACTCTCAAGAAGGCATTTACTATTGTTCCAATTAGATGCTTGCATTTTGGAATTTGAGCACCTTAAGTCCTTTTATGCTACTAATGAAGACTTTGGGGAGTTATATTCTGTTTATCTCAAACACCCCAAAGGAGAGTTTATGATCTAAAATGAGTACTTATTTAAGGGCACTCATTCATGTGTTCCTAAATGTGGTACTCATGGGTGCTAATTAGGGAAGTCCATGGAGGTTCTCTGGCTGGGGATTATGGTGACAACAAGACCCTAGCTATGCTCAGGGAACATTACTTCTGGCCAAGAATGAGTAAGGATGTTCAAGACCTCTTAAAAAGGTGTGCTACTTATCAAATAGCCAAGAGTCATTCATTTGCCCAAGGTTTATACACCTTTGCCAGTTCCTTCTCTCCCTTGGGTTGATGTAAACATGGATTTTATCCTTGGCTTGCCAAAAACAAGGAACTGGGACTCTATCTTTATGGTAATGGATAGATTCTCAAAGATAGCACACTTTATACCTTGCAACAAGACCAATGATGCTACCCACATTGCACAAGCATGGGATTTTCTCCTTCACCATGCTGAGTTTGCTTATAATAAGGCACCCAGTAGAACTATAGGGATATCCCCATTCAAGATAGTTTATGGGATTGATCCTTTAAGCCCTCTTAACTTGGTGCCTAGAATTTCAGAAGAAAAACAAAGTGTGGAGCCTAGCAAAAGAGTTGAAGAGATCCAGAGGCTCCACAAGTAAGTCATGGCCATAATTGAAAGATCAAATACCTCCTATCAAGTTCAAGCAAATAGGTATAAAAAGAAGGCGGTATTTCAACCAGGAGATCTAGTGTGGATTCATTTGAGGAAAGAATGTTTTCCCTCAAAATGGGAGAGCAAGTTAATGCCAAGGACAGATGGTCCTTTTAAGGTACTGAAGAGGGTAAATGATAATGCGCACAAAGTTAATCTCCTCGGAGATTATGGTGTTTCAGCTACTTTCAATGTAGCATACTTGAGCCCTTATTTGGAAGATGAGCATTTAGTGAATTTGAGGGAAAATTCCTTTCAACATGGGGAGGACAATGAAGATCAAGCCATGATACAAGATTTCCCTCAAAATAGTTAAGGGAATGCAAGTTCTAACACCAATCCTGAGGCTGTTAGTTCTGACCCACCCGGGTATGATCCCTTGTAAAATCCCGGTTTTATTCATCTGATTTCCTAAACCTCCAAAGGGTTTAGCGCTGATATTTTTGCATAGAATGTTACCTAACATCCTCAAGTAACAAGATATGAAGAGAAAGTCAAGTTAAGTCATCATGAAGATTTTGCTCCCGCAAGTCAATCGTTCCAGATTAAGCTCTATTCTAACCCAGTTTGAGTTTCTAGCTAGTCCCCCCACCCCTTAAACCTAATTTAGTCTTGATTTCTTCACTTGGGATAATTATTGACATCCTAATAAAGTCATTTATGGTTTGAAATCAAGTCTAAACTAAGTAGAAGCAAGGCAACCCAGCTGCTCCATTTTGGCGCCAAATCGACCGATTTGATTGTTTTAGATCAACGGCTGAGACCCCTTCAAAGGGAGGCTTTGGTCACCAACTAGCCTACTTACTTGCTAGCCTACACTACTGGAACACCATCATTGGCCAATTTGCAGCATTGTAAGGTTACTTAGCCACTAGGAAGAGAAATAAAGATCTTTCTTATTTTTGATTGGCCAGCCATAATCCAAGTCAAATCAGCAGCCTTCCTTCTCTCCCTTATGAGGAAGTGGACAGCTTGAGACACTTATGACATGTTCAAGCTTGAGTTCAGCATAAAATAACTTGTATTAGGCTAGACTGATGTAGGATAGTTAAGCTAGGCTAAGTATGTTTTGCATTCTAATTTGTGTAAGCTGGATTAGAGGCTTTCCTAATTACTAAGGAAACTCCTAAGCAACTAGGCAGCTGGGCAAGAGCTCATTTAAGTGCTTGCTAGCTTGTTCATTGAATCAGATTATGAATGAAAGAGAATTCAGTCAAGCTTAGCTCCTAAACCCGTAACCTTCTCAAACTAGCTTATCGTTACTTAGGCAGAGTAAAGTGGTGGTCTAGTGAGTCTTAATCACTCCTTAGGTGATGTTTCTTTATCCTAAGAAGGATTAAGGGCCCCAAGTTGATTTATGGTGGTGTTTCTGTATTCATAAGTTAGCTTAGTTTCTATCTATCCTAGTCCTCTCAATCCGAGTTCACTTAAATTCTTGCATTCTGTTTCATTCCCTTGTTAGCTTGCTTAAATTCTAGCCTTAAATGAGGGTTTGTTAATAAGGAAATGCATCATTAGAGAATTTCTTCAAGCTAAGTAACGCTACTTTAATTTCTTTATTCCAGATGCAGTCCACATGCAATTCTATTCCCACTCAAAATCCAAACTACATTAGAAACATCCAAGAATCTCTTCTATTTCACATCAGATATCACAGACTATACTTTACTCCTCTCAAAACCCTGATACAATGAATATGCCATCTTTATCACATACAATCAATGGTTCTACGATTCATTCACATCCTTTTATGTATACCTAAAATCATCAAGGCTTACAGATCAGTTTTACAAGACATATATAACCATCCAGTACTCATTGTTATACCTACTAGTTATATAAAAACCATTCGTTTTTGTGGTCAGTATATCACATATTATTGGCAGCCACTTGACCATCATATCATATAATTTATTCAATGGGTATTCCAGATGTGCACATTTGTCCATTTGATGAGCAAGAATTCTTTAACTCATTAAAATCACCCCAGCATAGCTTTACAGAGTATCACACTCCAATACTACCAACTTGCATATAAGACAATACTTACACCTTATTAAAAAGGTATTCAAGATTGTGCGACTATTAAGGGAACACTATGCAGCAACGCTCCCTAAATTTCTAATGCTCAACAGCCACCTGGCCGCAGTAATGAACAAAATCTAGCCTCGATACCTACTTCCTATGAGCAGCTATCAAATTTCAATAAGCTTGTTAGTCAGCACGATTCAAAAATGCCCACGTACAATTATTCAAGATTAGCCTGCTGTTTAACATGTTTCAATAATTTCATCTTTTCACTGTTTAAGTGTCAAAAATAATTTTGTTTTATTATTCCAATTGTTTCATTTTACTGTTTACACTACATATTGAGCCTATATAAAGGCTTTAAAGTCATAATATGAGGCAAAACTAATATATGCTTTTTCCTTCTATATTTCACTTTACATCCAAACTCATTCCTCACCTTTGTGTTCCACTTTGAAACTATTTCATTACTGTTCAATTGATAGTAATATATAGACGCACACACACGTGTGTGTGTACGTGTGTGTGTATAGGGGTGTGTGTGTGTGTATATATATATGCAGATATATGATATATATATATATACACACACACACACACACACATATACACATGTATACATATCTACGTACATATATATATACACACACACACACACACACATACACATACACACACACACACACACACACACACACACACACACACACACACATATATATGTATATGTGTGTGTGTGTATATATATATAAATATATGTACATATATATATATATATATATATATACACACACACACACGCACACACATACATACCTACATACATATATATATGTGTGTGTGTGTGTGTGTGTGTGTGTAGGGGCGCGCACACACATACACATATACATACATAGACAAACACACACACACATATGTATATGTAAGTTAGTGTAATGGTTGTGTTTGCAACACGTGTCTCATTGACAATTAATACTTTAGTATTTATTTTTTGCTTCAAAAATTGTAATTTACGATTTAATGTCAGAATTAAAAATATTTATTTAATGTTGCACCTATGAAGAGTGTGAATGTTATGGTCTTGACACATGACAAGTTGATTTAAATGTTAAAGTTCGGTCTAACTGGATTTTCAATCTCCTTCCCTTGAATTAAATAGATGAAGGAAAAAATTCAATATTGCAAAGGTTAATACACGCGTATTAATGAAGAGATTATTTCTCCAAAGAAAAGAGAATATTATAACACAAATATTTCACAGTACATTTAATAACTGGAATTTAATAAAAGCCTGTGCGTAGCATGGACTCAAGCTCTAGTATGTGTGTATATATGTATGTATGTATATATATATATATATATATATATATATATATATATATAATGTGTGTGTGTAACAACCTAACATAATTACTGTACTATTAATTTCAATTAACAAAGCTGAGCATTGCGTTTCAATTCAACATTTGAAGCATTTATACTATTACTGACCGACACGACAAAGTGGCATCAAAACCAAATTTAGCAATGCCTTGTATACAGTCATTCAATACTTATGAATAGATGTAAATTAGTGTATTTTTGCAAATGATTAAAGGGCATAGTTATAAACTCGTTTAATGCTTCATATAATTTGCTTGCTTCTGCTAAGCAATCAAACAATAACGTGAATAACCAAAATAAATAATATTATAAGAACATTTAAGATTTTTTTAAAAAAATATCTAAAGATTTTTAGGATAAATATATGAGATTTTTTGAAAAAATCTAAAGATTTTTAGGAAAATATTTGACTTTTTTTGGGGAAAATATTTGAGTTTTTTTTAAAACATCTCAAATTGTTTATGAAAATATTCTAGATATTTAGGGGGAGTGGGTGCCAGAACTTATATATATAAACCAAACCCCCTCTTTTTCAACCAACACCCATGCATCCTATTTCTCTTGCTCCTTTCACCAAATTCAAGAAGTAAGGTGACTTTCATCGTCATAGAGCCATAAACCATTATTTTTGCCAAAAAAAGATATATCTTCTAGGTAAGTTTACTGCATGTATCTTTCGCAAAATCACGTATTTTTAAATATCAAAAATTACATAACATATAATTTAATAAACTATTTTCAAGCATTGTTTTGTCACATAAGCAGGTGGACCTACCAACTACCAATTATCAGAGCTTAGGTCCTTCAATTCACCTACATGACTTCAGTTAGACTTCTCGATCGGCATGGGAGGTGTGTACCTGTTCAATTTTCGGATTGTATATATGAGCCTATTTGTTTAGGTTTCACTTTTAGATAATAACCGGTAACAGTTGTATTATAATTCTCTCTCTCTCCTTGGTTTTGAACTAAAATGAATTAAAGTGTGACTGCTTACTGAAAAATGAATTTTAATCCTTACAGTATAGGCGTAAGCATACTGAGTTTCGACTCATCTTTTGAACCTTTTGTATTTTTGTGTTTTAGGTTGGACATTTAAGAAGACTCTCTTTGGGCATTACAAGGGAAACAAGAAGTTAGTCAGTGGAATCTAGACAAGCTCACAATGACGTTTGTGAAGTCTTAGGTTGACTACAAGTGTGTTAGTGGATTGTTAGGCTGTTATTTGACTTGGAGTATATACAAAATGTATGTCATTCATTTTAGAGGTAAAATTAAAGATGTCATTATGCTGGTGTTAGGCTTATTGACTAACTAAGCCTAATCCTTATTAGCATGTCGGTAACGTCCTAACCCTAACCATTCTACTGTGTTGTCCGTAATGCTTAGTTAATTAAGGTTAATTATGAAATTATGAGTTGGGGAATTGCAGTATATGTATGTCTGTAAGTATATATGTGTATTTATGTATGTATGTATGTATGTATGTATGTATGTATGTATGTATGTGTGTATGTACATAGGTACATGTATGCATGCATGTATGTATGTATGTACGTACGTATGTATGTATGAATATGTGTGTGTGTGTGTGTGTGTGTGTGTGTGTGTGTGTGTGTGTGTGTGTACATACACACACACACACACACACATACATACATACATACATATATACATATATGCATATATATGCATATACATACATATATACATACATACATACATGCATGCATATATATATATATATATATATATGTATGTATGTATGTATGTATGTATGTATAGTTTTCCACACACATTTACAGACATATATACACATTGATGTACAGATGTATACATATATATCAAAACAAGATCATGCTGACAATTTGAAAGAAGTTGTGTCACACAGACTTTCGTGATGAAAAGCATGATGATGTAGCTACGTCTCAGGATTCAGGGTAGATATCTAGGAAGTGACATGGGTGTCGTTCTATTTGGCACACCCATGTCACTTGCTTCGGTTTTTTGAAAGTATTTTCAACACGGCTTGCCATATTATTTGCCACGACTGTGTCATCCTGATTGTAACCACCATTCTCATAATTAAAAGGGATAGTTGTGGGGTTTAAAAGGACATTTGTTATCGTTATCTTAAACAAAAGTTTTAGAGAGTTATTCTTGAAGATTAGCTTGAAGATTGTTGCTAGCAAGGTTTGAAGAATTCTTGTTCTCTCAATTGATCAACTTTGGAGTTTGTCTCTAATTCCCTCTTTTATTACTGTTTTTGTTTGCCTTTGTTTACAATTATGCTTATGAGCTAGGAATTTGAGTTTATGATTAGTATCATGTTTAAAGGCTAAATTTTCTTAGATTAGAAGTAGCTCTTACTATGATTTGATCATAATGAATTAATCATATTAACTTGTTTCATGCTAGAAAATTGGTTTTCAACTTTGACCTCTATATATTTGATGAAAGGCTAAAAATTGTGCTCATCTTGGGATTAATCAGGTTTAGGGAAGCATTGAAAATAGAACTTTTACCTAATTTGGCTTAGTAGACAATTAGTATTACAATATGAAAAAAATTAGGGTTCTAGTTCGAATTATTGATTACTTGATTTTGTAGACTTCTTATTATTATCAATCTCATAAAAATGGATGGTTAGGGTAATTAGACTAGTCTATTAACCTTTGAAGAAGGCATACATGGTCGTTAATTGGTAATCTAACTAAACTCAAGAGGATTGATAATTGATCTTGGATTGTAATATTGTGATGAATCCTGATCCAAGGCTTTAAATTATAATTTCTCTTATCATTGCTTTACTTTAATTTGTCAAAAATCTCAGTCATATCTAAGTCTAGATTGAGTATCTTGGTTGGTTGATAATTGAAAGCAAGTTCCTTAAGGATCCGACCTGTCCTTGCCAGTGGCAAACCACATTGGCACCATGCACTTGTAAACTTAACTGAACATAAACCAACCAAGTGGCAATCAAACCTTGCTACATGTGCTTCTTGCCACCTTACTGCTGTCGCTAGCTGCCACCCCCACAACTACCACTACCACCCACAGAAACAAGGACTCGACTCCCATGCACTACCCCATTTTCTCCCCTTTACCTTGGCTTTAGCCAAAAATCCAACCAACAGTTAGCCTTTGTTATCAAAGTCAACCACCATAGCAGTGGTAACGGTGGTGGATTCGTCAAAAAGCACCCGCATATGCCCCCTCTCTATGCTGCCCTCTCTCTTCCCCCCGCCTCTTCGTATATAGGTCCAAGCCTGTTTAGCTGCCTTCACCAAACATTGGGTTTGGGGCGCTGATCTACTGTCGTCGCTTACCCGCCTCCCTCCCTCTTGTGTGGCTAAGAAGGAGGAGAAAGGCGTAAGGGTTTCCCCCCTAACTTTTAAGAAATTCGGTTCCTCCTAAATTTCATATTTTCTTTTCTTTTTTTAACAGACCTTTGTTCACTTTTCTTGTTTCTCCCCTCTTTCTCTCTTTCCTTTTGTGATAGTACTAGTAACTACGCACTCGTCTTTATTTGGGCTTCTCTTTTCTTAAAGAAAAAATAAAAAATGAATATCAGCCATAGTAAGCTAAATGGGTGCACTCAACTAGCCCAAAACAAGGCTACTTATCACTTTTAATAATTCAAGGACTAACCTAACTAAATTGCCAGTAATTACAGTTAGGTATTAAAATTAATGTGCCAAAATTCACGGTCATGACAGTGGGAGAACACAGTTTGCCTATATCTTCCACACAAATTATGTTAGTATACAAGACTAAACTGTGTTGTCTTCTAGGTAAACTGGAAAAAGGCAAACAACAAATCAACATTCATAGAAGCCCACAGTTAATGTGGCAGGACACAATATGGTCATGTCTAGGGAACATAACGATATTATATGGACAAGGCTGACCCATGTATAGCACTAAACATGAAGGTTTAGTGGTAGCTTGCTTGGATGTGCTTGGGATAGCTTCTTGGAGTTTCGAGACCTCCTGTGGAGGGTTCAAAAGGCTTGTGGCAATGCATGCATGGACTTCTGCATCCAACTTGTTGGATTTTATAGGTTTCTTAACCCCTTTTCCATCCATTTGATTGATTATCTTTATTTCCTACTATATGAAGAAAGTATTTAGAAAGTTTAATTGATGATTATTTTGAATGAAACCTTGATGAAAAAGCCTGCAATTTGTAAGATTTTTACAACGCTCAGTCATTATGTTCATTTTCATGAAAATGAATCCCTTTCCTAAACTCTTTCACAAAATTTCTCATGTGACCTGCCCTTATCTTTTTCTCCCTACTATGAGTATTTTACAACTCATCCCCCACTAGTGCTTCTTATAACTCACTAAGCCTAATAGGGCCAACCTTGAGTCTGTCGTCAAGTAGTATGCCTAATTTGACCACCACCTCTTTAATCAGTTTAGATAGGTTGCAAAATCCATGGACAGTCCACTCCAAAGGTCGTGTCTTCAAGCTGTTCCCCCTATCTCCCATGTGCTCAGCGGGGCTAGCCAGTTGACATCCCGTAGCTTTATGTCCAATCCTCCAATAACTTCTCCTCTTTTTTGTGGGTTGCTAAGTTCTCATCCGTCACCTATAACTTCAGCCTAGTTAACAGGGCCTCCTTCTCCCACGCGTGTTGTAATAGTGTATGGGTGCACATGTAATTTCATTATTTTGTACAACACTATAAGTATAATGCCAAGCTCCCAGGGTTAGATGAGCCATCATTGTCCTAAAACTTCATAGTTTGTTGGGGAAAAATTAATAAAAAAGAAATTTAAATACATTAGTTGTGAAAAACGTTGAACTATTATAAAGCTTCCAAATTAGTTTACTTGGATATAAAAGAATTCTGCTAAATCAGTAAAATTCAATTGCTATAAAACTGAACTTTTTATCACAACAAATTTCATGTTCAATTTTTTCTTCCCCTTTGGATTATAATTTATAATATTGTCTATCTTTATTGTTCCTCTCAACCTAGCTTTTTCTTTTTTTAAAAAAAAGAAGGCTTGAACCCATAATTGACTAAGAGCATTTGCGTTGGTGATCCGTACTATTGGGTCACAAGTGGGGGCCTACACCCTTCATATCATCCCACATCAAATTTTTTCCCTTCCCTCTACATCAAATAGATCGCCAACTTAGATTACCAAGTAAAATATTTCCTATGGACCACATCATTAAACATATTTAATTAGTTTAGTTTTTTGATTTGGTATTATTATTTGTGTGAATAAGTTGTAGAAACATTTGTATATTTTCCAGAAAATTGAATAATTCATCTATAGTAGCGATTTTTTTAATAAGTATAATTACAAATTTAATATATGGAATACCACACATCAATATAATAATTATCATTCACAAAAAAGTCCATCACACAATAGTTCAACTTTAAAAAATACAATACATGAGTTCGAGTAAAACAAAAAAAAAAAAACAATACAAAAGTTCGACTTAAAAAAATATAATGGAATAGTTCAACCAAAAAAATACATTACAAAATCCCATCTTGACCTATGTCTCTGTTGCTTCCGTATTTTTTCAACCAAGTTTGTCTTAAGACGCACATGTATTTCAGGGTCTCGAACTACGATTGTTCTACTTAAATAAGTCGCATAGCATAAATGAATGTCACGCCAAACATTAGGGTCCGGGTTAGTTCCTTCTGCATGCTCATAATCAAATGCAAAGTCATACGAATCTCTCTCATCCTCAATAATCGTGTTATGGAGAATCACAAATGCTTTCATTATCAGTGCCATGAGTTTCTCCTTCATGTATCAAGCAGGGCCACAAACTATCGCAAAGTGAGCTTATACCACACCAAAAGTTTGCTTGACATCCTTCTTAACCGCCCCTTGGAGTTGAGCGAATAATTTTACGTTTGGACTCTGAGGAAGGGGGATATTTTTCACAAATATCGCCCGTTTTGGATAAATACCATCCGATATATAGTATCCGATTTTGTACTCATGACCATTGGTGACATACTCACATTTTGGAGTACGATCTTGATATAACTCGTCGAACATTGGGGAACTACTAAGGATGTTTATGTCATTAATACTTCCTGGCATCCTAAGAAAGACATGCCATATCCAAACATCATATGACGCAACCTTACAAAGCCTTTTACCAAATGATGCTATGCAAGCCGTTGGACAATTCCTCCACTCCCAATGCATACAATCGATGCTTCTCAACATACTGGGAAAATCACACTTGGTTCCTACTGCCAACAAATGATCAACATCAGCTTGTGTTGGTTTCCTTAAATAACTGTCCCCAAATATTGCAATGACATCTTTTGCAAACTTTTTCAAGCATTATAGCAATGTACTTTCACCAATCTTCAAGTATTTATCGATACAATTGACAGATATACTATAGGCAAGTGTAAGGTTGCAGTGCACTTGGTGAGTGGCGACAACCCAAGCTTCCTATTTGTATCGTACCTCACCTAAAAGTACTCAAATTATTTTCGAGGGCCTCCATTATATGAATGAATAAGGGCTTCTGCATTCTAAATCTACGACAAAAATATTGCTCACTGTAAATTGAATCTTCTGCAAAGTAATCTCTGCGTAAGCGCTCATGAGCTTCTTGTCGATCTCTCCTTATAAATCTTCTCTTTACTCGAGGCATGAGGGACGAGGGTCTCTCCTCTTGTACAACTTGCCCAACCTTTACAAGGAATATCATTTCTTCTGTGTTAACTTCATCATCAACTAATTCTTGCACACTGAGCATACTATCATTATCAGAATCCTCAATTATGAAGCTCAAACCATCTGATGACGATGAAGAGGATTGGGACAAGAAAGAGGAGGAAGAAGAGTCTTCTACAAGGACATAATATCAGCATCGATATTTTCTATTGTTAAGCACCTATGTAACATAATCTTGATTGGAAAAGAATGTAACATAAGTAAAATACATATTTAAACAACTAAACTTTTCATTTCATAAATTCAACAACATGAATGGATACAAGTGGTTAAACAACAATATTCTCATTTCACAACTAAATAGCATTACAAATAAATTTTTCATTTCATAACTAAACATCATTATAACTAAATGGATACAACTAGATGTACTAATTTTTACTTCTAATTTAATAGAACTTTTACTAATTATAAGGTTCATCTAAATAATTAGAGGAGGGTAGGCATGAACTAATTTGGTGGTGGGTTTTCCACTATTTTCCGCCTAATTTCTACCATCATCATTCTGAAATAAGCGGCATCTTCTCAAGATAAAGTTGCGCTATTCATCATTATAACGCCCCCAAATTGCTAATTACTTAATTTATAGATAACCGCAACAGAAGACTTAATGATGGAAGGCGCTACCGGCGTCCTGATAAGGACAAGGCTCACTAAAACCATTTAATATTGTAACTCATATTCACAATCACAATATCTATTAAACTGAAATACTTCAAGAGCAAAGTCCATAATAGTTCAACTTCAATACAATCGACTTAATCATATGATGTGCTAAATCGCACTCTACACTACACAATTATATTGAATATAGACCCAACTTGATCATGAGGTCGATCCCAACATTTATTCTATGGTGAATCCATTGTGAGCATCTGTTGACTTCCAAAAGGGCTTGCTAAATGGAGAAACAGGTGATACTTCATCACCTAAAATGGAAAATATGAAAACAATTCGAAAATGTGAGCTACAACTTAGTACATGTATTTCTATATTGTAAAATGAGTGTAGAAACACTGTTAATAGGTACCCACCTTTGCAATTCATTTAGTTCGCAATAACAATAAAAATGAAAGTAATATGAAACTGAATTGCTCATTATTATCTGGATGTGAACCCCTTGCAATGATATGATCTATACATAGGTGTACACCTGCCAATCTGATTAAGAGTTGGCCTAAAGCCGCACGGGTAAGTGATGGGCTGACGCCCTATAGATGATAATTGTCGGGGTTTCGGGGTCACAAGTTAAATGGCAAATCACTGTATAAACTGATTTATTGATAAACTCATTAAAAGTTGTAACTTGATAAACATGTTATGCTTTTTGAAGATACAGGGAATGGATGTACCTCGAGTTTTTAAAAATATCATCTGACTTAATAAAAGTCAGCTGCTTCATAAATGTCATCTGACTTGATAAATATGTTCGGACTTGATAATACTTATGCATAACGGGAACGATAACTAGGCCTCGATTCTGTTTCATAAATGTCATTATAGGTATGTGTACTCAGTAAATGATCCATACTCACATAATTGAGTAAGTGTCTGCAATAAAAATTGAGTAATTAAATGGTATACATAACTTAGGTATTCAATAACTTCAAAACTAAATTGATGAAAGTAATGAAATCTGATGTAAAGTAAATGAAAGTAAAATATACTACAATGAGATAAATGATATTACAAAGGAAAAGGCCTTGATGGTGACAAATGAGAGAGCGTTTTTGGCCTTTTCTGTTTTTTGAGATAGGTTGCTGATACGGTTTAAGGCTCGCTGATGTATAACTTGGTTCAAGATAACAGTGAGTACACTAGATTAACTTGATAAATATATTTGATATATTTTGAATTGAGTAAGTAATAGAGGTTTGAGGCCAAGAGAGATATATCTTGGTTCAAAATAGCATAAATTGCAATAACTTAGTCTGATAAATATGGTTTCGGAGTCAAATATTCTCCCCACTTTCAATAAATCATTTATAAATCTATTAGATATAGAATTCCACCTCAATGAGTTAGTGAACTCAATAGAAGCTATTAAACTTACTAAACTTGGTATTTTCTTTGTAAAATTCATAATTGATTCAAAGCTTATAAACAGGCTTTCAAATTGTATGTTTGTCTTCTTCGTTCTCATTAATCAAGCTAAAAATTTCATAAAAGTCCATGAATATTCATTTCCTCCTTAAATGACCTTACTTAGCCCAAAATATACAAAATGAGTGCATGATCAATCTCACTCAATCTTTATTATTGCTTTTTACACAATTACTCAAAATGCTTCCAAAAATCACCAAACTCAAAATACTCAATCAAAATTCATGAAATCTTATAGGAAATTCAAAAATAATTTGAACAATCTACAGTAAAATTTTCAGAATTTTCCCTCCAAGTATACGCTACACAGAAATTGCAATAACAGCCCAATTTGTACCAAAGCAGGTCAGTTCACTTCAAAAATTCATAACTTTTATCCTTGGCCTCAAATGGAAACCTAAAACCCCAATATGAAAAGATTAAGAAGTTCCAAAAAAATTTTATTTACAACACAAAACATGATTCCTACAATAGAGTTCCCAAAATGGGGTTAGAACACAAGTGTGTCAATTTTGACTTATTCTGCACAGTTTTGGTAAAATGACCATAACTTTTTCCACAGACCTTGGATTAAGGCGATTCAAAATCCATTTGAAAGCAAACACACTGAATATCTAGCCACAAAAAATCATAATTTTTTCATGGGCCGATCATTACCAGTTTAATTTCGAAGTCTGTCCTATTTTTCTGAAATTTTCAGCCTTCACTGTTTTAGCTTCTCCCTTTCTTTTCACACAAATCCTCAACTTAAATCATTCCTTAAAAGTATGTAAACAAACTTTGGTCCATCCCAACATCATAAAAAACCATTACACTCAAACATAATCATTAACAATGCTAAGGGTCACCAAATCAAAGATAAAACAATCAAAACATTTTAACATTAAGCTTGCATGAACAAGATTACCCTTCGACCCTAGCATGCTCCAAGCTTATTTCAATTAATAAAAACATCAAAAACCCTTGATTCTATCAATCCAATATGATCAACAATCATAAATAGCAAAACAAGAATCAAAATCAAAAATCCAAAGAGGCAAATTTAGAGTTACTCACTTCAAGCTAAATAAAAGTAGATGGAGGTGGTGTTTAGTGGTTTTGATGATGGAGAATGGTGGCTAGTGGTACTATAATGTCGGGGGGAACCGGATGCAACTAGGGTTGGCCGAAAACTGGTCGGAAAATGCCACAAAATAGCAGCAACAGAAGGGGGGAGGGGGCTGTCTGCTAGAGAGAGTGAGAGGAGAGAGAAGTGGGTTGAAATTTTTGGTTGTATTTTCTTGACTTGTCTTACTTGGTTGAATTTATATATCAAAAAGTAGCTTTTTGCTAACCATGGTTAAGCTTGAATCATGGTTATTAGCTAGGGTAATCATGCAAACTTGTTGGGCTTCAAATTGGGCCGAAAAAAGTTGGGTTCGGAAATAAAATACCCCGTAACGATAACGTTTTTATGTCACTTGAAATTAAATTTTTGCGACGATATGGAAAAATAAATTAAATCACTTGGATTATAATTATTAGGGCCTACTATCAATTTTTTCAAAATTTTCTTTAATAAATAAATAAATAAATAAATAAATAAACCCGAATTGTAAAGTGAGGGCCCAAATAAATTTTTCTCCACCAGGATGATTAAATTTATTTGCTTAATAATCTCTAAATCATGCTTACCGAAGTCTAATATCGATTCACCCGATATTTAATCAACTAACGAAACTTAAATTGACAACTAATGAAACTTGAATTGTAAAGTGAAACCCAAAATGAAATATCTCATAATCGGGATGATTAAATACGATAAATGAAGGTGTAAAATTTAAATAACATAATGGAATTCGTTCGATAAATAAATTAGGTGTAATTGAATTAATAAACATGATTTGATTAAATAAATAACCATGATCAATTAAATAAATAATCATGATTGATTAAAATAATCATGATTTAAATAAATAAATATGGTTTAGGGTCAGGCTATTGCAATAATCATTATTTGGCCGTCATATTGCTCTCCTTAAGTGCCTGCTTCCTCAGCTCCAACTCTGCCTTCATCTCCTTGTATTTATGAGCCTCATCTCTGAGGTGAATTGCTTCCTGAGCTGTAGTTATCTTCTTATCAACTACGATTACCATGTTGTTGAAGATTTGGACCTTCTTAGAAGCTATTGTGCCTAAAGTAGAAAAGTGATTAGTAATCAAATCAACCACAGTATTATTTGCCTTTTCCTTAGTTTTTCTCTTGATAGTTTTTCTCCCCATGGGGCGGATAACCCCATCAACTTCTTCAACATAAAGCTCTTCATCGGCATAGTAGAATGCCCTCCCATCCCATTTATTTTAGACCGTTTTGATGATCTTCCATTTAGAGTATCACAAAATGTGATCTATTTTGGCTGATCTTTAAGCAAATAACACCAATGCTTTAAATCACATTTCTTCTTTATCCTTAATTGAATTATCTCATGACCATGGTTCACAATATCTTCCATGTTTGTCCTACTTACATTGTTACAGAGTATTTCATCCATGATCCCAGTCCACTTATTCACCAATGAGTAACAACAGTTCCAACGGGCATTGTAAGTCTTCCCAATCCTCCGTATAGCTCATTTTAGGGCATGCCTGTTGAAATTGATCGCTATCTTACCCCAAAAAGATGGTTTCTTTTGGTCAGCCCTAATAATGGGTTCAGTGTTTGTGTTAATCCAAACAGTAATCAACCGTTTATCCTCTTCTACTAACCATTTTCTTCCCCCTACAATGGCCCCTCCGCTTCATCGCCTTCCAACTCATCACTAGTTGGATCACTATCAGTTTCAGAGTTCCCTAAGACTGTAACTAATCTAGTTGGTGTTGATGAGGTTGTAGAGTTGCTTGCCCCGAGTTAATATTAGGTGGAGGTGGGGGGTAATAATGTGGTCAGTACTATGGATTATAATGTGGGGCATTCTGGCTTGAGCTATCCCCACCACTTGACATACTCGGGTAATATAGGGGGTGCGGGTAGTTTAACGATGGAAGATATGATGGGTATGGCATGCGGGGGTTAGTAGGCACACGTGTGTTACTATGTTTGACATTTTCTGGTTCATCATCTCCATCAAGTAAACCTATAAACGAAGGTGGGTTATTAGGATCCATCGAACACAAATGACACCTACATATATGTAACATTTTGTTTTAGGTCACAAGTTGCATATTGCGTAACACTTATTCACATAATTTATATAATTTCTTAAGGATCACATATAGATTATCATAGTAACACAAAAGAATTTGAGATTATTTTTAAGATTTTGTAACTTAACAATTCACATATAATTATCATAGTAACTCAAGAATTTAGTTGAACAAATATGTTAGCTAAACTTAATTAAACTCGACACTAAATTAATTTTACATTAAAGTTTCTAACACGTGACTAGCAGATAATTTTGGCGTGACAAGTGATAGTAATACAAAAAAAATTTAAGATTATATTTGAAATTTTATAACTTAACAATTCACATATAAACTCAAGAATTTAGTTGACCATATATGTTACCAAGCTTAATCAAATTCAACACTAAATTACTTTCACATCAAAGTTCCTAACATATGACTAATAGATAATTTAGACGTGACAAATAATATTAGCACATAAGAATTTGACATTAAGTTTAACATTTATTAACTTAACAATTCACATATAAATTATCAATAGAATTCAAAAAAGTTTTAGTTCAACATAAATGTTAAATACATTAATTTAAGAATACCATCTTATAATGCAACATTTAATATTAATTTAAACATTTTATTTTAATCATTTACTAAATATGATAAAGCATGTCATTATTTATCAACACATAAACATAACAATAATATTAAGAAAAATAACAATAGTATTCACACTTTAACTTACAATTAAAAGAATGTCATCCAAATTGCTTTACTTGGTGGATTAGTTGAAATTGCCGTTTAAATGTATCTTCAAAAATTAAATTAATAATAATAAATTAATTAAAATATATTGTTTGGGATGACATAATAACAATTTCAAAAAACAATTATATGAATGTAAATAAATTCTAAAGTTTAATCACTGATCTTCTCTTCACTTATCTCTTGCTAGAGCCCTCTTTACTACTTCACAATTTTTTTAAAGAAAAATGTGAGATTGAGTGTTTTTTTGTGTGATTTTTCACAAGTGAAGTGTGGTATTTACGGAAGTTAAAAATTAAAAATAAAAGAAACAAAATTTTACAAAACACAAAATACAACAGTTGGGGCCTAGGCAACCGCTACATTCTGCTAGAACCCAACGAATGCGTGAATTTCCCCCTTTTTAATAGCTGTAGCCCAATCGTCACATTTGTTACAAAAAAACTAGCACCAATTAACGAAACAACGTTGTTTGTTTTATGAGCTAGTAAAAAAGAGGAAAATTGGGCTACAGGTGAATTACCATGGCCAGCCGAAAAGCGGGCCAGGAACGTGCATAATTGATGCGCTTGCTTTTTGGACCACGTGCGCAATTTTTGACCCACAAGGGGTGCTCAAAATTAGAGTTGTGTAATGTGTCGTGTCGGATTGGGTTCGTATTTGTGTTGAACTTAACTGGGTTGAAAAACTCCCAAATCTGAACCATACATGTTTAATAAATGGGTTGAAAAAGTTTAACCTAAATCACTTAATATTTAAACGGGTTAACCTGAACCCAACCCGTCTCCATAAACGAATAAAACAGTTTAGGTTAGAGTTGCACATTTATCTACCAACCCGTTTAATTGTAACACAAATTTCAACCCAAAGATAATTTACCAAACAAATTTTATATTTTTCAACCTCTTAAGGCATAGTTACTTTCAAAAGTACACCAAAATAGCAATGAACTTACAGGCTCCAGTATATTCACTATTCAGAGCCTATTCCAGCAAAACAGTCAGCAACAACATAATTTTACAGCCTAGAAAGTTTACATAAGAACCAACTACTTAATTACAAACCATGTCGAAGTTGAGTCTTAAACAACAGCAAACAAAGTCAAATTGTCTGAAATTCTTAATAATATAGCCAACAAGTCAACAACTAACAAGTTCATAAAAGTGACCACAAAGCCTAATTACCACAAAAAATATAAACGATATATGATAAACGATAAATAAACAGTAAATGGGTTGACCTATTTAACCCATTTAATTAAACATGTTAAATGGGTAATTTTTCGTGTCAAAATTCTCAATCTGAGCTTAATCTAATTAATTAAACGGGTTTATTGTGTCAATCCATTTAACTAAATAGGTTCAAATTTCATAACTAAATCCACTTAACTCTATATTAAATTCTAATAGATAATTGTATTGGGTTAGCTTCATGCAGCACTACTCAAAATGTTTGAGTATTTAAGCTTTAAACGTACCCTGTACAAGGTCAAACAATTCAAGTCACGCAACACGATGTGGTTAAGAGAGAAGGACATGCTTGAATGAATATGCTTCGACCAAAAAAAAAAAAAGAAAAAACTCCAAAACCCTTTTCCTCCAATGTGAAAAAAAAAGTATTTCTGTCGCTGGCACTTGGGTGTAATCGTTGAGCTCCGCGCTTCGCCCCCTTCAGCCCCCTGCCGCCTCTCTTCTTCAAAGAACAGCCCCCCCTTCCCCACCCCCCTTGTCTTTCGATCTTACGAAGGGTCGACTGATTAAATATGCACTCCGCCATATCACAGTCTTCGATCAGCAGCTCTATTCCATCTCAACTCGCCTCGTCTGAGTTCACGCTTTCCGATCGACAATGCCGGCCGCCATTCAAAATGTCCACAAACCACCTCAAAAGGCGCCGTTCTGGCTTCATAGCCGTTTCTTTTTCCCTCCGTCGAAGTAATTACCAGGCTGTAGTGCCTCAGAATTCTCCCGAAGATTCCGCCGCCGTCGATGATTCTTATCCTTCTCTTCCTCGTAAGCCCCTCCCCCAAAAATACTTTCGCGATTTCAAGCTTCAGGTAATTCAAATAATTTGAATTTGCTATTTAACAGGACCGTTGTCATCGACCGCGGCAGGCTCTCCCTCTGACGGCTCTCGCCTTCGTGTTGCCTATCAGGTCCCCCCTCCCCCAAAATTCATATTCGGATTAAGCTGCTATGTCTTACTCCAATCCTTTCCCCGATAGTTTGCATATTAATTTGGCCATTGATAAATTAGCTAGCGAGTGATTACTTTTTTATTTTTTAGTATGCCCAGCTATTTTTCCTCCCTGACAAAATAAATGATTGGTACTTTGCATATTAATCACGATTTACAGATAGGAGCTACATTATGAACCTTACAACGGTCGTGACTAGAACTCTGCCTGCGTTTGTATACTCATCTGAAAACACCCACTCGGCTTGTTAAGGGTATGGCTGCATAATGTGAAGTTGTGAACTTCCTTGGATTGATCATTTGGCGTTGATGCATATTCTCAACGGCTTAAGCATCAAGCGGATTAGATAAGATCATGGAGAAAATGGTCAGCCACTTGAACAAGAAAAAAGAACCATGGAAATCTGGTTTTTGTGATTTTTGAAACAAAACAATGAAAGATAGCTTAAGGCAATGTAAGAAAAGCAAAGAAGGAAGGTATGAACTCAACTCACGAAATGAATCCATACTTGGAGAGAAGAGAGGTAGTAGTGAACTAACACAAAGTAGGATAAGAAACACCACCTAGTTAGGGTTAATTCAGTTTGATGAATTAGATCAAGCCTTGGATAAGAAACACCACCATGCTCAATCTACGACCCTTTATCAACTTTAGGGATAAGAAACACGACCCTAAAGATGATTAAGATTTACTTTGACGCCACTTGACCAAAAGTAAAGACACACAAGTAGGGGCTTTAAGCGATGAAAGGAGTTATGCTCAACTTCTCATTAACTCTCAACAATCTAAGGGGGCCTTTTGATGGGCCAATACAACTATGTCACAAGTCTCTCTTTCGGCTAAGAGAAGACTAATTACAAATTAAAAAAACTACTCTAAGTTAAGTACAAACTAAACTAGCTAAACCAAACGTTAATTGACAACTCTGTTACTTGTGCTAGTGGGTAATTGAGGTGTCGTCTTTACAAGAGTTTAGCTAATACATTAGTTAATACTTTATTCTAGCAAAAGAACCAAATTGTACTATGCTTAGTTTATCCATAAAAGGAACACTTGCAAGTGGGCTGCCGAAAATAGCTTTAACCGAGTAAATGGATTTTCCCACTTTCTTTAGCTGGATAAAACATGGACCTTTGAAGTCTTGCTACCAAACTTTAGTGGTGCTTTGATAAATATTGAGTAATAACATTCAAGTTTCGCACTTGTGCTGGAATTGTAGAGTGACCTTTTAACTTTGAGTTCAAATTTGAATGATCAAATGATGTTAGTTCAATTTTGAATGATTAAATGATGTCCAATTCAAATGAAACTTAATTCATTTGAAAGAGGACATCTTGAACTTTAACTTAGGCATATGGACATTTTTCCTACTTCAACCAAAGTCGTGCTGCAACCCTCGTGATGAGCTGCTGGAGGACCTCCAATTGCAGAAGTCTGTAACCTTCTACTCACTTGCTTAAAATGGATGGTTCAAAAATCAAATGAAACTTTGGAATGTCTATTTTGTTCTCCAATTTGGATCACATCAAAATCCTTTTTGAGGAGCCAGAATCAGTTGAAAATTGAGGTGGTCTGTTCTGATTATGAAAACAGCATTTGAACATTGTGTCTTTTTTTTTTTCAACCAACTTTTGTCTTGGATTGACTTTGCTTACATGAGCACAAAATAGACTTCCTAAGCTTTCATATAACTACTCATACACCCAAAATAGAGCATCCAATTTCAAGCTAAGGAAAATTTTTAGCATAAAGCTGTGCAAATAAATTGGACATACTAGAACGAGTGACACGTTGGCTTTTATGCCTTCTTTTGGCAACTAGAACAAGACTTAGCTTGAAATAAATTACATCAGCCAAAATAGACTTCTTTAGCTTTCTAAAAAGCTAACTTGCAGCTTCCTAATGCAGTTTACATTCAAGATCAAGAGCTGCACAAAACCGAGCAGAAGTTTGATCTCAAGCTTAATCCTATATTGTCCTTTGAAATGCTTGATCCTCGCTTCCAAACCTCTTTTTAAAAATGGCACTTTAAAGTTCAAGTAGAACTTCATAAAGTGCCTTTTACAATGAGTTTCAAACAATGGAGAGGAAAAAGATTTTGCCAAGCATGGATTAACAACGAAGTTACCTTTAAGGAAAGAGATGCACGAAGTTGCTTGTGATGGCATAGGAGATCTCCATCATCCTATCCTTGTTGGAAAAGAATTGTCCTCAATGCTTGTTGAAAGTAAGGACATCATCCAAGAAACAACACTTGCTCTCAAAGCTTACAGGCATCATGTTCTTCTTCATCATACTCATCAAATCTCGAAGGTATGTTAAAGTCGACCTCATTATCTTCTTGACAAAAGGCCACCCAAATTCCTCTTCCATGCCAAGGATGGAGTGTAGGTCTACTCCCACTATTGTATCTTGAGGTGAAGGGAATCAAGTCCATATTTCAATTTGAGTAACTTCCTAATTGACATGGCATTTCGGATCTTTGTGGGCTAGCTTCAGTGTTTGGTCTAAGGGATGTGTTTGATGTTGGGAGCAAGGCCAAAAAGAGTAGTGTAAGAACAATGAAACCTCACATGCACTGATTGGTTGAAAGGGAAATAGAAGAGCTGGGCACGCACGACCCCCCCGGTTCTCTCTCCAGGTGTCTCTCTAGGTGGCCGGTGAAGTTCAGGGGCCCGGAGTGGTCATCGGAGGTTTACCTAAGGTCCGATGGACTTTGGGTCTCTAGGAGCCACCAGGTTGGGCTTTTCGGGTTTCCCTTGTTGTTTTCTTCATATCTGCGTGCCGATGGAGGGTTTTGGTGCTTTCCGGTCAAGGAGGTGGGTGGGCCGGAAGTTTCTGTCACCACCGGCAAGCTTTGCGGCGGTTCTCCGGTCACCGACGAATTTTCCGTTCGCCGGAGTCTCGCCGGAATTTCCACAAACCACTTTTTCCTGCACAGATTCAGCTGTTTTGTCCTTTGGTGGTGCGGAGACAGCCACGGTAAGTGGTTTTTTATGCAATTTTCTGCGCTTTCTCCTTCTCGGGCAGTGCTGGGCTTCTTCTTTTTGTTTTGTGGTCTTTCTTCCTCCAGTCACGCTGTATTGCACCATCTCACTGTCATGTATGCCTCTGTGAGGGTGGAAGGAAAGTTCCTGGAAGTGACCGGGGGTGATAGAGGCCTTTTTCCTTTTAAAGTTGCTGAGGCCAACAGAAGGAAAAAGTCTTTTATCCGGTTGAGCTTCCAGGAATTTCGATGGTGGCAGTACAAATGCTTTGCTTCTATTTCTCAAAGAGAGAACCATTGTGGTTGAAAACTTTTAGGTGGGGTTAGAGGTGTCTGTTGCTTCAATTGAGAAAGAATAGCAAAGGTAGATTCATTGTCCTCTCTCTTTTGGGTAATGGTGGGCAGGTTAGGTCAGTGATCTTTCCTGAGGGTGCTAAGGTAGAGGGCTGGTTTGGGGTGACAAAGATTCTTAAGGAGATTTTGATTAGGGGTCATAAGAAGCCTTCTCCTCCATCAAGGAATGTTTCTATTCCCTCCAGGCTTCCGGTGAGTAGGGATAGGTCTTTTGCTAATGTTGTTCGAGGTCATCTGGGTGGCTCCCCTAATTCGCCTTTGATGGGGTGGAAGTGTAGGGATTGTGGTCATGGGATATTTGTGCAACCATGATTGGTGAAGAGCAAAATGTTAGTGGCAATGTGTTGAAGCACAAGGTCTCCTTCAAGGACAATGTTAGTGATGCGACAATGCCTCCTTGTAAGAAGAGTGGTTCGAAGGAGTTTTTGGAGGCTTCTTCTCCCTGTGTTAATCAATTCCAAGTGTTGAGAGATTTGTTGGAGAATTATCCCTCTTCTGATTGTGTGTGTAACTCACACGGTAATTCTCTGTGTGCCTCAAGGATCCCAGAATCACCTCTGAATGTGGTGGAGGAGGAGTTGCATCCTGCAGCTTGTTCACCATCTACGAGTTGCTTGTTTACTCTTGTAGGAAGAAGTTTCGAAAGACTAATCTCGTTGTTTCTGATTCAGGCTCTCCTATTATGCAGGAGGTGGGAGGGCCTTCTTCATTTGAGGAAGCTCTGCTTCAAGCCCACCCTCAAGGTTTAGATGGTGTTGCTTTGCCCGGTTCTAGTTATTCAGGGAATGTTAGTGAAGGTTCAGCGTGGGTCTTGGAAAGAATGGTCTTTTTTTGTAAGAACATGGTCTGGCCATTGAAGGTAGAGAAATAGAGTTGCTTTCTTTTCTTGCATCGTTGGAAGCAAATAGAATGAGCGGTGATCAGTCGGTTGAAGAGAGTATGGGGGATAAAGTTGGTAGGGATAGGCTATTTTCGGATGGGGCCAGCCGTTAATATGCTTGCTTGGAATGTCAGGGGGCTCAATTGTCCAAATAAGCGGGGGGATGTTAAGTGGGTGTTGCGTACTTTTGCTTGCGATGTTGCTACTCTCCAAGAATCCAAGTTGGAGGTGGTTGGTCGGCCGATAGCGATTAGTTTATGGGATCATCGACCGACTGAGTGGCTTAACTTACCTTCAGTGGGTCTCTCAGGAGGCATTATTGTCATTTGGGATCCTCAAGTCTTGGAGCTTGGTGAATCTTGCATTGGGTCGTTTTTTGTGTGTTGTAGGTTTAAGTCTCTGGAGGACAATTTTGAGTGGGGTCTGATTGGGGTATATGGGCCTAATGACGACTATATGCGACGGGCTTTATTTGAGGAGTTGTCGTTCTTTATGTCTTCTTGGGACATTTCATGGTGTTTGGGTGGGGATTTTAATGTCATTAGGTTTCCTTCAGAGAGATTCATAGGTGGTCGGTCGTCTTGGGCAATGAGAGGGTTCTCTAGTTTTATTGATTCTTGCAATCACGTTGACCCTCCTTTAGAAGGTGCTCACTTTGCTTGGTCCAGCCATGAGGTGGTTCCTGTGTTATCTCGCATTGACCGATTTCTCTTCTCGGTTGAGTGAGAAGATCATCTCCAGGGGGTTCCTCAAGTTACCCTTCCGAAAATCACTTCGGACCATTTTCCCATTCTTCTGTGGGTTGGGAAGTCTCTAGAGGTAGACGTCATTTTAAATTCGAGAATATGTGGCTTGAGGCGGATGACTTTGACGACCTTGTCAAATCTGTTTGGGATGAACTGAATGTTATTGGCTCTTCGAGTTTTATTTTGGCAAAGAAACTCAACTTTTTGAAGACTAAACTTAAACAATGGAATAGGGAAGTGTTTGGCCATTTAGAGTTTAAGATGGCTAGTCTGGTGGATAAAGTGAAGCTCTTAGATGAGAAGGAGCAGCAACAATCTCTCTCTTAGGCGGATAGATTTGAAAGATTGGGAGTTAAAAAAGAACTCTCTATGGTGCGAAAATTCATTGATATTTTTTGGCGCCAAAGAGCAAAGCAACAGGGGATTGAGGATGGTGATTGTAATACCAAATTTTTCCACCAGGTGGCAAATAGGAGAAGAAAGTTTAATGCTATTCACAAAATTCAAGTGGATGGTGAATTTTATGTTGATGCTGCCTCGGCCAGGAATGCGATTGTCAACTTCTATGAGAATCTGGATCATGAAGATCAACCATCAAGGATTTTTCTTGATGGAATCGCTTTTGCCTCTATTAGCCTTGAGGACGCTAGGGATCTTGTAAAAGATTTTATTGAAGATGAAGTTTGGAATGCCATCTCCGAGTTAGGTAACGAGATTTTTTGCTGACTTTCATAATAAGGGTGTTTTTGAGAAAAGTTTAAATGCTACTTTTATTATCTTGATTCCCAAAGTGGCTGGTGCAGATGATATTAAGTCTTTTAGGCCTATCAGTTTGATAGGAAGTGTATATAAGACTCTTGCCAAAGTCCTCGCTTCAAGATTGAGGAAAGTTGTTGGAAAAGTAGGGGTCCCTTGCAGCATGCTTTTGTTCCTGGCCGTCAAATTTTGGATGATGCTTTGATTGCTATTGAGTGCATTAATTCTTATATTAGATCTATGATTTCTGGTATCCTATGTAAGCTTGACAGTGAGAAGGCTTATGATTATGTCTTTTAGAGTTTCCTCTTGGCTATTCGTGAGAAAATGAGCTTTCCTAACAAGTGGAGGAAATGGATTTCTTTTTGTATTTCTACTGTGTGCTTCTCTATCTTAGTTAATGGTGAAGCGTCTGGTTTTTTCTCAAGCTCAAGAGGTCTAAGGCAAGGTGACCCGTTGTCACCTTTATTGTTCATTTTGGTTATGGAGACTCTCAGTAGATTGGTGATTAAAGCAGGTGAGGAAGGTTTCTTGAATGACTTTCATATTAGTAACCCTCATTCCGAGGGTTTGGTGATATCCCATTTGCTCTTTGCCGACAATACCCTCATTTTTTGCAAGCCGGACGAGAGTAATTTGGGTTACTTAAGGTGCGCCCTTCTCCTGTTTGAAGCTATGTCGGGACTAAGGGTCAACCTCTCCAAAAATGCACTTATTCCGGTTGGCGATGTGCCTAATGTTGATGTGTTAGCTCGTTTCTTTGGGTGTGGAGTTGATCATCTACCTTCTTCATACCTTAGTCTTCCTCTTGGTGCTCCTTATAAAAGCATAGCGATTTGGGACCCAATTGTTGAGAGGTTTCATAAGAGATTGGCAGGCTGGAAGTCAAAGCTTTTGTCCAGAGGGGGTAAATTGACTCTTTTGAGAAGCATTTTCTGTAGTCGGCCCATCTACTTCATGTCTTTATTCACCATCCCAGCTAGCATTGCTAGTCGGTTAGAGAAAATCATGGGAGATTTACTTTGGAATTCCAACGAAAATGGTAACGGCCTCCATTGGGTCAATTGGAATGAGGTATGCCGTCCTAAACAGTAGGGAGGACTTAGCATAAGACCTCTTCGTGTTATGAATGAAGCATTGAAGACCAAATGGCTATGGAGGTTTGCAAAAGAGGATAGTGCTATGTGGAAAAATGTGATCAAGGCAAAATATGGGATAGACGAGTTGGGTTAGTGGAGTAAAAAGAGTCCTTATCCTCACGGGGTTGGTTGTTGAAAATCTATCTTAGCAGGTCTTGAGCATTTCAAATCTTTAGTGCATTTTGAGGTGAAGGATGGCTTAAGGGTGTTATTTTGGCACAATGTTTGATGTGGGGATCGACCTCGAATCTTTTTCCCTATATTTTTAGGATGACTCGTTTGAAGTATGCCACGGTTAAAGAAGTAGTTTCTTGGAATGGTGACGTTAGCCATTGGAATTTGATTTTTATAAGAAGTCTTAATGATTGGGAAGAGGATAGTATTTGTAATTTGTTAGCCGTACTTGCTGGCAAAAAGGTTCTGTCCTAAGGTAATGATGAGATTGTACGGCCACTAAACTTTAAGGGTTTCTTTAGCGTCAAGAGTTTTTGTTCCACACAATTTGAAGTCTTGGATGGCTGTGATTTTCCTACCAAGTCCATTTGGAAGTCTAAAGCTCCTACGAAAGTGTGTTTCTTTGCTTGGGCAGCCACCTTAGGCAAGATTCCCACAGATGACATGCTTAAGAGAAGAAATTTTAGAGGTTCAAGTAGATGCTCCATGTGTTTGGAGGAGGAAGAAATTGTGGATCATCTTCTTGTATATTGTCGGTGGGTTTCTTCGCTTTGGGATTTATCTTTCTTGCTAATAGGGATTAGTTAGGCTCAACCTTCTAATGTGAGGGATGTGGTAGTGGCTTGGAGGAGAAGGATGAAGAAGAGTTGGGTCCTTGGAGTTTGGAACATGATTCCTTTAGTTATTTGGTGGGCTACTTGGAAGGAGAGAAATTGTCGTATTTTTGAGGACAAAAGCTTGTCGTTTCGAGATTTCAAGCTCTATTTTTTGAGGATGTTGTATAGTTGGAGTGTGGGGTTTAGTGGTAACAAAGAGTTAAAGTCTTTGGCTTTTATCGATTGCATTATGGATGAGAGCTTAAGGGCATAATGTTTTTGTATTGCCCTTTTTGTACATGGGTGACATCGCCTTGGTGTTCTTTTAATATAAATATTTGATTACTTACCGCCCAAAAAAAAAAAAATGTAAGAAAAGCAAAGGAGGACATGAGCTCAACTCACTAAATGAATCCATGCTTGGAGAGAGCTCGAAGTGAACAATACCAATTATGATAAGGAACACCACCTAGTTAGGATTAATTCCGTTCGGTGAACTAGAGCAAGGCTTGGACAAGAAACACCACTAAGGTCAATCTAGGGCCCTTAATCAACTTTAGGGATGACAAACATCACCCTAAAGAAGATTAAGACTCATATGAACACCACTTTACTTGGCCATAAGTAAATATAAGCAAATAAAGGATTTAAGGGGTGAAAGGAGCTATGCTCAGCTTCTTATTAACTCCCAACCATCTATGGTCTTTTTAAAACCAACAAGGGGACCTTTTATAGGCCAATACAACCCTTCATAAGTCTCTCTTACAGCTATGAGGAAAATAATTACAAATAAAAGAAAACTAAGTATAGTACAAACTAAATTGACTAGCTAAACCGAAAGCTAATTGACACCTCTCTTACTTGTGCTAGTGGCTAATCGAGGTGTCATCTTTACAAGAGTTAAGCTAATACATCAAGCTAATACTTCATTTAAGCAAAAGAACCAACTTGGATCATGCTTCGTTTGGCCATAAAAGTAACACTTGCGAGTGGGATGCTGAAAGTAGCTTCAACCCACTAAAAAGATTTTCACACTTTCTTTTAGGTGGATAAAATATCGTCCCTTGGAGTCTTGCTGCCAAACTTTAGGGATGATTTGATAAATATTATGTGTCATTTTGATGCCCTAAAGTCAGTAAAATCATCAGGTTAGCGTGGAGGGATAAATGTTCGATATACAAATATGTGTTGGACTGGAATTGTAGAGTGACTTTCTGACTTTGAGTTCAATTTTGAATGATCAAGTGATGTCCAATTCAGGTGAAACATCATTCATCGGAAATAGGACATCTTGAACTTTAACTTAGGCATATGGACATTTTTCCTACTTTGGTGAAACTCGTGCTTCAAACCCCCAAAGTTCACCTACACTAATGAGCTGTTGGGTTGATCTGCATGACTTCCAATTGCAGAAATATGTAACTTCTGCTCACTTGCTCAAAGTTGCTGGTTCAAAAGTCAAATGAAACTTGGGATGTTTTTTTTCCCCTCCAATTTGGATCACATCAAAATCCTTTGTCAGGAGTAAGAACCAGGTGCATGAATTAAGATGGTCTGTTCTGATTCTGAAAACGGTAGCACGTGAGCATTGGTCCGTTTCTCTGACCAACGTTTGACTCGCACTGATTTTACTTACGTGAGCACAAAATAAACTTCCTAAGCTTTTAGATGACTACTCATACACCCAAAATAAAGCATCCAAGCTAGGTAAAATATTTACCACAAAACTGAGCGAATAAACTGGACATACTGGTGACACTTTGGCTTCTATGCCTTATTTTGACAACTATGACAAGACTTACCTTGAAATTACATCTACCAAAAGTAGATTTCATTAGGTTTCTAAAAAGCTAACTTGTAGCTTTCTAAATGCATTTTGCATTCAGATCAGCAACTGAACAAAACCGGCAGTAGTTGAACTAGCTTCAGATCTTGGTTCTAGCATGTCCTTTGAAATACATCCCCACTGTCAAACCTCTTTGTGAAAACGACATATTGATTTTCAAGCAGGGTTCATGAAGTGCCTTTTGCAATTAAATTCAAACAATGGTGAGGAAAAAAGATCTTGCCAAGCATGGATTTGCAACGAAGTTACCTGTAAAGGGAAGAGGTGCATAAAGGAGCTTGTGATGGCCTGGGACGGAAAAGAATTGTCCTTAATTCTTGTTGCAAGTTAGGACATCCTTCACGACACTTGCTCTCGAATCTTGCAATCATCATCTTCTTCATACTCATCAAATCTCGGAGGTAGGTCAAAGTTGGGTTCATTGTCTTGTCAATTTCGTCCCTCCTCTTTGTTGCCAAAGGGTTGCCCAACATCCCCTTCCATGTCAAGGTAGGAGGAGTGTAGGTCTTCTTCCAATTGTTGTATCTTGAGGTGAAGGGAATCAAGTCCATGTTTCAACTTGTGTAACTTCGTAATTGACATGGCATTTCGGATCTTTGTGGGCAGGCTTCAGTGTTTGGTCTAAGAGATGTGTTTGAGGTTGGGAGCAAGGCCAAGGAAAGTAGCCTAAGCTTTGATACCAAAACTTATGTATATTGTCAAGGGCCTAAGCATCAAGCCGATGAGATCCCATCAAGGAGAAAATGGCCAGCCACTTGGACAAGAAAAGAAGAGCCTTGGAAATCTATTTTTATGATTTTGAAGCAAAACAATGAAAGATAACTTGAAGTAATGTAAGAAAAGCAAAGGAGGATGGTGCTATGTGGAAAAACGTGATGAAGGCAAAATATGGGATCGATGAGTTGGGTTGGTGGAGTAAGAGGAGTTCTTATTCTCACGGTGTTGGTTGTTGGAAATCTATCTTAATAGGTCTTGAGAGTTTCAAATCTTTAGCGCATTTTGAGGTGAAGGGCGACTCAAGGGTGTTATTTTGGCATGATGTTTGGTGTGGGGATCGACCTTTAAAGACTCTTTTGTTCGATCTTTTTAGAATGGCTTGTCTGAAGTATGCCACGGTACTACAAGTAGTTTCATGGAATTGTGACATTAGCTACTGGAGCTTGACTTTTGTGAGGAATTTTAATGATTTGGAAGAGGACAGTATTTGTAATTTGTTAGCCGTACTTGCTGGCAAAGAGGTTCTGTCCCAAGGTAAGGATGAGATTGTGTGGCCACTAAACTCTAAGGGCTCCTTTAGCGTTAAGAGTTTTTGTTCCACACATTTTGATGCTTTGGATGGTCGTGATTTTGCTGCTAAGTCCATTTGGAAGTCTAAAGATCCCACAAAAGTGTGTTTCTTTGCTTGGGCAGCCACCATAGGCAAGATTCCTATGGATGACACGCTTAAAAGAAGAAATTTTAGAGGTCCAAGTAGATGCTCTATGTGTTTGGAGACGGAAGAAACTGTGGATCATCTCCGTATACATTGTCGGTGGGTTTCTTCGCTTTGAGATTTAGCTCTCTCTTTTATGGGGATTAGTTGAGTTCAACCTTCTAATGTGAGAGATGTGGTAGTGGCTTGGATGAGAAGGATGAAGAAGAGTTGGGTTTTTGGAGTTTGGAACATGGTTCCTTTGGCTATTTGGTGGGCTACTTGGAAGGAGAGAAATCGTCGTATTTTTGAGGACAAAGTCTTGTCGTTTCAAGACTTTTAATCTCTAGTTTTTGAGGTTGTTGTATAGTTGGAGTGTCGGACTTAGTGGTAACAAAAATTTAAATTTTTTAGCTTCTATCGATTGCATTATGGATGAGAGCTTAAGGGCATAATGTTTTTGTATTTGCCCCCTTTGTACATGGGTGACATCCCCTTGGTGTCCATTTAGTGGTAACAAAAATTTAAATTTTTTGGCTTGTTTCGATTGCATTATGGATGAGAGCTTAAGGGCATAATGTTTTTGTATTTGCTCCCTTCTGTATATGGGTGACATCCCCTTGGTGTCTATTTAATATACGTCTTGATTACTTACCAAAAAAAAAGTAATGTAAGAAAAGCAAGATAGGAGGATGCGAGATCAATTCACCAAATGAATCCACACTTGGAAAGAAGAGAGCTAGGAGTGCACTAATACCAACTAGGATACAAAACATCACCTAGTTAGCATTAATTCGGTTTTATGAATTTAGATTAAAACTTAGATAAGAACACCACTAAGCTAAATCCACAACCCTTAAGTCAACTTTAGGGATAAGAAATACCACCCTAAGAAGATTAAGACGCACTTGAAGACCACTTGGCCAAAAGTAAAGATAAGCAAGTAGAGGATTAAGGGTTGAAAGCGCTATGCTCAACTTCTCATTAACTCTCAACAATCTATGGTCTTTACAAAACAGCGAGAGGGGGCTTTTATTGGCCAATACAACCCTTTCACAAGTTTCTCTTTTAGCTAAGAGAAAACTAATTACAAATAAAAGAAAACCACTCTAAGTAGTGTACAAATTGAATTGACTAGCTAAACCGAAGGCAAAATGACGCCTCTCTTACTTGTGCTAGTGGCTAATTTAGGTGTCATCTTTACAAGATTTAAGCTAATGCATCAGCTAATACTTCGTTTTAGCAAAAGAACCAACTTGTAGCATGCTTAGTTTACCCATGAAAGGAACACTTGCAAGTGGGTTGCTGAAAATAGCTTCAACCTGGTAAAAGGATTTTCGCACTTTCTTTAGCTGGATAAAACATGGTCCCATGGAGTCTTGCTCTGCCGATTTTTGGGATGATTTTGATAAATCTTTATGCCACATTTTCATGCTCTAAAGTCAGCAAAATCATAAGGTTAGCATGGAGTAATAAACATTCAACATCCAGACCTGTGCTGGACTGGAACTGCAGAGCGACCTTCTGACTTTGAGTTCAATTTTGAATGATAGAAATGATGTTCAATTCAATTGGAACTTCATTCATTGGAAAGAGGACATCTTGAAGTTTAAATTAGGTATATGGATATTTTCCATGCTTCAACCAAACCCGTGCTGCAACCCTCCAAAGTTCAGCCTGTGCCCTGGTGCACGGATAAGTTGCTGGGCTGGTCTCCAGGACCTCCAACTGTAGAAGTCTGCAACTTTCTGTGCACTTGCTCAAAAAGGATGGTTCAAAAGTTAAATGAAACTTTAGGATGTCTATTTTTTACTCCAATTTAGATCACATTGGTCCTCTTCTCCGACCAAATCTTTATTTGCACTTACTTTACTTACATGAGCACAAAGTAGGCTTCCTAAGCTTTCATATGACTACTCGTACACCCAAAATAAAGCATGCGAACTAAGGGAAATATTTACCACAAAACTGAGCAAATATACTGGATATACTAGCAGCACTAACACTTCGGCTTCTAGGCCTTATTTCGACAACTATAACAAGACCTAGTTTGAAATAAATTACATCAACCAAAAGTAGACTTCATTAGCTTTCTAAAAAGCTAGCTTGTAGCTCACTAAATGCATTTTACACTCAGAGCAAGAGCTGCACAAAACCAGGCAGAAGTTGGACTAGCTTTAGTTGATCTCAAGCTTGGTTCTAGCTTGTCCTTTGAAATGCTTAATCCCCACTTTGAAACCTCTTTTTGAAAATGGCATTTTGAAGTTCAAGGAGAACTCCATGAAGCACCTTTTGCAATGAAAATCAAACAATAGAGAGGAAAAATATTTTTTTCCAATGATGGATTTGCAACGAAGTTACCTCTAGGGGAAGAAATGAACAAAGGTGTTTGTGATGGCCGAGGAGATCTCCATTATCCTCCCCTTGTTGGAAAAGAGTTGTCCTCAATTCTTTTTGCAAGTTAGGACATCCTTCAAGAACCGGCACTTGCTCATGAGGCTTGCAATCATCATCTTCTTCTTCGTACTCATCAAATCTCAGAGGTAGGTCAAAGTTGAGCTAATGGTCTTCTTAACTTCAACCCTTCTCTTTGTGGACAAAGGGCTTCCCAACGTCCCCTTTCCATGTCAAGGAAGGAGCTTCCAATTGTTGTATCTTAAGGTGAAGGGAATCAAGTCCATTTTTCAACTTGAGTAACTTCGTAGTTGACATGGCATTTCGGATCTTTGTGGGCAGGCTTCAGTGTTTGGTCTAAGAGATGTGTTTGAGGCTGGGAGCAATGCCAAGGACAGTAGCCTAAGCTTTGATACCAAAACTTATGTATATTGTCAAGGGTCTAAGCATCAAGCCGATGAGATACCATCAAGGAGAAAATGGCCAGCCACTTGAACAAGTAAAAAAGAACTTTGGAAATCTATTTTTATGATTTTGAAGCAAAACAATGAAAGATAACTTGAGTAATGTCAGAAAAACAAAGTAGGAGGATATAAGATCAACTCACCAATTGAATCCGCCCGTGGAAAGAAGAGAGGTGGGAGTGAACTAATACCAGCTAGGATAAGAAACACCACCTAGTTAGGATTAATTTGATTTCATGAACTAGATCAAGGCTTGGATAAGAAATACCTCTGAGCTCAATTTAAGGCCCTTATAAACTATGGGGATAAGAATCCCCAAAGAAGATTAAGACTCACTTGAATACCACTTGGCCAAAAGTAAAGAGAAGCAAGTAGAGGATTTAAGGGGTGAAAGGACCTGTGCTCAACTTCTCATTAACTCAGGACAATCTAAGGTCTTTACAAAATGGCAAAGGGGCCCTTTATTGGCCAAGACAACCCTCTCACAAGTCTCTCTTTCGGGTAAGAGAAGACTAATTATAAATTTTTTTTAAAAAAAAAAAAATACTTGAAGTAGAATGCAAAGTGAATTGACTAGCTAAACCAAAAGCTAATTGACACCTCTCTTACTTGTGCTAGTGGCTAATCGAGGTGTCATCCTTACAAGAGTTAAGCTAATACATCAGTTGATACTTCATTTTAGCAAAAGAATCAACTTGCAGCCTGCTTAGTTTAGCCATAAAAGAAACACTTGCAAGTGGGCTGCTGAAAATAGCTTCAATTTGGTAGAAGGATTTTCGTGCTTTCTTTAGCTGGATAAAACATGGTCTTTGGGAGTCTTGCTATGCCAAACTTTGGAGATGATTTTGGTAAATATAATGCCACATTTTGTTGTCCTAAAGTCAGCAAAATCATAAGGTTACCTTTTTTTTTTTTTTTTTTTTTTGGAAAA
>JAKOGI010002601.1:32500-98003 GCA_029747015.1 Carnegiea gigantea | reverse complement strand
AGCTCTTGGTTATGGAGTACAAGGGATATGGAGAAGGTTATTTGAGAGGAGGAGTAGGTTGAGAAGGGCTTATAGTGGTTTTATGATCTTGCTGATCACGTGATGATCTGGACAAACATCTGAAGATTATTAGTCTCAGAATAGTTGACTCGTCTAAAGACATTAATCAGTGCATAATAACACACAAATATGCACTTATTTTGGACAGAATAACGCTAGGTACCCAGCCATACACTGCGGGACCACATCGTGACCACTGTTGCTCCAACCCCTTTACTGCCAGGACCACCAATTACTAGGCTGATCAACGGACTTACTAGTGGCGCCTTAAGGACTCATAGACGGCTAACCAATGCTGCTGACCAACACAGCTTCCAAGCCAGTTGTCCGACTTAATTCCGTTTTAGATAAGGATATTTATATGTTACCAAGTATTAACTAATCCCTTTAGGCTAATTGGTTCGTCCTTCCAAGCCAGTGTTTCAAATACCTATCTTTAAGGAGGTTCTAAAGAATTTTCTTTTATTAATATACTCTTAAGTTTTTGTAAATACTCTTTTCTTAATTTTGTATCTTGAATTTGTTCAATTAAATCTAATAAAAATTCTTTTTCATTATTATTAGTAGTTATAATGTTAATACACTTATAGCATAATCTTGAGGACTCATTACCTGATGAAAATTCACTTGAATCACTTTCTAATTAATTAACATTATTGTCTTCATAATCAGAGGAGGATGATGAATTTTCTGATTCAATAGGTGTATCTTTGAGTTCAAATAATGCAATTAATTTATCTTGAATGTCTGCATGTTCTGCACATATTTCATTGAGTTTCTTTTTAACTTTACAATTTTTTGCATAGTAACCGAATTTACCACATTTATAACAAGTATTAGAATTATCGACTTTTTTTTTTCGGAGTAGTCTTTTTAGGACATAAATTTTTGTAATTTGGCTTTCTTGTAGTATATTATTTTTTCTTATTAATTTGAGTATTTCTTCGTTTTTTGGCGGATAGAGCTTCTAACTTTGGAAGACAAACTGCTTCACAAAAAGAACCTAATTCTTTCCGTTTAGCAGCTTTATCTGTTGAATATCTTGCTTGTAATTTTAATTCATTACATAATGAAATTCCTTCTTTTTTAATAAAACTTAATAATTGACCAAACGTAATTTGTTCGAATGGAATTGGACCTTTACCGATGACTTCACTTAATTTATTGAATATTGTTTGAGAAAATAAAGATGGTAATCTTGAAACAAATTTTTCTTTCCAATGAGGTTGACGACAGTCTTCTCTTTTTGTTGGATATGTTAAAAATGTATCTTTGTACCAATTGTAATCTTCGAGGTTGGACATTTTAGATTTGTTAAAAGAATATCTATTGCAGCAGTAATATCTTTTGAACTTCCAAGAAAATTAGTAACTATTGTATAAATTAATATTTCTATATTATCTAGTTGTCCTTGAGAATTTGTATGAGTTCTGATTTTAATGCGCTCCTCTTCTTGAATATAATTCTCCCATCAATTTTTGAATATACCAGTGAATCCAGAGGTTAATAAATCAAAAGATTATAAATCTGTTGCACGTTTAGTTGAATAAGCCGTGTAAGCAATTATCATTCTTTGGAGTGTTATGAATATTTCATGGTCACTACGACCATCAATATTCCATTCATATATTGAATCACCAGCAAAGTTTTCAGTAATTATTGTTTTAGCATTTTCAAGGTGAAGATTTGGAGGGGTTTGCTTGGAATAATATGGAATTTCTTTTTTATATATTTTATTAATGTTTTGAAACTCATCGTCTGATGGGGATAAATCTTTTTCTAAAATATTAACTGTATTGTTAATTGGATTGTGGGTTGAAGTTTCCACTGCTTTTAGTTTTTCATCAATCTTGAAAATTAAAGGAGTACTAGTATCTGGAAGTTCTAATTTATTTGAATATCTTATTTTGAATAAGGGTTTTGCAATATCATCTAAGAAGTTTGGCGTATCTTTTTAGTATCATTAATATCTAAATTTTCTAATTTTTCAGTTAATGAATTAATTTCTTGTTTTTTAACAATTGCTTCAACTTCAGTAGAGATCATATTGACTTATTGAGACACTGTATATAATACTTGATTTGTATAATTATTTTGATGATATACTTTTTTAATATCACTTAGAATTACTTGACTATTTTCTGTATCATTTCTATCTATTTTGAATGGAGTGGCTGAAATATTACCTTCAGGAGTTTTTAAAATGATTTCTTCTAATGGAGGAATAAAAGAAGTAATTATTTGACCATTTTTTAGTGTACATTTTTTAGCAAAATTAATATTAATATTTATTTCTTTAACATGGAATGGGTCTGCAAGATCATGATCAGAGGCAAACATAGCTCACCAATTAAAGAAAGTAACATTGACTTGGTGTCTTTCTATGAATGAATACCATTCTTGCCTAATGAATGCTTGAGCATTTAAATCAAAGTGTGAAAGGAACCATTCTCTTTTAACCTTATTTTCTATTGAATTGAAATTTTGACGTAAGTAATCTTTATTGATTTCAAAGGGTTTTGAAATAACATTAATTGAAGAAGATGATGGAAGTTGCATGGTTGAGTAAGTTGGGGAACCTATGGATGAAGTAGCTTCATCTATTGGCTCAGCTATAGGAGCTTTGTAATAAATTTTTTGAGTATCTTCAACTTGATTATCTTTTAAATAATCATAATTAGTAGACCTAGAAGGCATTGAATATGAAGTTTGAGGGAGTTCTAGATTTTCTGAAGATTTTGAAGATAGACTATATTCTTTACTTAAATTAAATCTTATTAATATTTTACCATTAGCCTCTTCTATGATTTGTTTAGGAATTTCCCAATTAGATACATCAATTTGAAAACTGACTTCCCTATTGTTAGCCACATTTGAGTTCCTACTACTACCTAAACTAAGATGATTTCTAACCCAAGAGGCCATCTGAGTTACGTTTGAACACTTAGTTAGGAGTCATGCACATTTTGCAGGGACCACTGGGATCACCCCACCGGGACCACCTAACCACGGCTGACCAACGGACTTACTGAGGCTGACCAACAGCTGACCAACGCTAGCAACTGCTAGACACTAACTAAGGGCACTAACTTGGCTCTGATACCAGCTGGAGAAGGATCAGCCTAGGCCGGGTAATAGTTAAGCCCGAGAGGTGGATTAATGTAGGGGAGCGGAGTAGCAAATTGATGTTATGCAAAATATAATTTTGAAATGATGACTAAAACGATATTGGAAATAACAAAATTAAAATTGAAATAAACAAAGTAGATGAATAAAAACTTACTTTGATTTGAATTGATAAAATTGATGCAAGGATTTGAATTGAAGCTCTTGGTTATGGAGTACAAGGGATATGGAGAAGGCTATTTGAGAGGAGGAGGAGGTTGAGAAGGGCTTGTAGTGATTTTATGATCTTGCTGATCACATGATGCCTAATACAATGCTATTGAGTATCTATTTATAGAATACAAGATGGAATTAACTGTGTACAAGTGGACGATAAAGATTGAATCTTGTGTTGATAACTTGTGCCGACAATCTTGAATTATTACTGCTGCGTGTTGAACTTTGACTGGAACCACGTCAAAAGTGAAACAGTGCCGAATAATAATGAACCTTGGACTGTTCTTGAATTATTGTCCTTTTTGAACAGTATTCTGATGAGCTATCTTTTTGAATAGTATTCTTGAATAATTATTCTGATGAGCTATCTCCTTGAATAGTATTCTTGAATAATTATTCTGATGAGCTGTCCCGAATAGTGTTTAGATAAGCTGTCGTGAACAGTACGTTTAAATAATTATTCTGATGAATTGAACTGTTTTGTAGTGATGAGTCATTACATTTGATGATGATGAGTCATGAGTCTTGATAAGGCATAATTGAGTTGAGTGTTGACACGTTGAATTGCCTTAGTAATTTGCTGGACATCATTTTTGTAACGCCCCCAAATAAAACATGTTTCACTGTCTATATTCTCCTTAATAAATCACTCAATTGTAATGTGATGAATCCAATGATAAGGGCATTACTGCCATCCAAAAAGACAAGGCTTGAAACATGAATGCTATAAATAATATAGCTAAGCATAACCTCAAACATATACACTCACATCAAGTGTTAACTAATGAAGGGTTTATAAACTATAGTCAAGTAAATCATTATATAGTCTACATCTTCATCCACAGAAGAATTCAATATACAGCTTTAAGGTATGCATATACTGGATTACTTTTGATCCACCTGGATTTCCTTGCTTCACTTATTCTCTTCAGCTGATTTGTTAGCATGAGGGAAATTCTCTGAGCATTTGCCTAAAACAAAACATGAAAACATTTCGAATTGTGAGCCGAAGCTCAGTGCATGCATTCTTGAATTGTTAAATGATCATTGAAACACTGATTGGGCCCGCTTTGCAATTTATTTTAAGTTAAAACAGTGAATGAGATGATGTAAAACTGCATTGCTAGTTATTATCTGATAGTGAATCCCTTGATACTGTTACGATCTATGGATAGGTGTACACCTGCCAAGCCGACCGGGGGACCTCGCATGAAGCCCAGCGGGTAACTGAAGGGCAATGCCCTGTAACTGACAACTGATGGGGTCACTAATTAACTGATAAATCACTGTATAAATTGATTCATTGATGTACTTACCAAAACATGATAATGTTGATAAATACACTCTGATTTCTAAAGATACATGCAATGCATGTACTTTGAGTCTTTAAAAATGTCATCTGACTTGATACAAGTCAGCTGTTTCATAAATAACATCTGACTTGATAAATATATTCTTACTTGATAACACTTATGCAAAATAGGGAACGATAACTAGGCCTCAACTCTGTTTCATAAATGTCATTATAAGGATATGTAGTCAGTAAATGATCCTTACTCACATAATTGAGTAAGTGAAAGTATGTGTAACAGAAAGTTCGCTATGCAAAAAATTGTAAAGTTAAAAAGAAACTCAATGAAATATGTGCAGAACATCCAGATATTCAAGATAAATTAATTGCATTATTTGAACTCAAAGATACGTCTAGTCAATCAAAAAATTCGTCGTTCTCCTCTAATTATGAAGTTAATAATGTCAATGAATTAGAAAGTGATTCAAGTGAATTTTCATCAGGTAATGAGTCCTCAAGATTATGCTATAAGTGTATTAATGTTATAACTACTAGTAATAATGAAAAAGAATTTTTATTAGATTTAATTGAACAAATTCAAGATGCAAAATTAAGAAAAGAGTATTTACAAAAACTCAAGAGTATATTAATAAAAGAAGATTCTTTAGTACCTCCTTAAACATAAGTATTTGAAACACGTGCGATTCCATATATTTGAACGCAGTTCATATTCAAGAATTAGTTAATTGTTTAAAAATATATCCAAGCTAAAATCCTTGGGATTAGTCGAAGGATGAACCAATTAGCCTAAAGGGATTAGTTAATACTTGGTAACGTATAAATATCCTTATCTAAAACGGAATTAAGCCGGACAACTGGCTTGAAAGCTGTGTTGGTCAGCAGCGTTGGTTAGCCGTCTGTGAGTCCTTTAGGTGCCTCTAGTAAGTCCGTTGGTCAGCCTAATAATTGGTGGTCCCGGCAGTAAAGGGGTTGGAGCGACAGTGGTCCCGGTGTGGTCCTGCAGTGTATGGCTGGGTGCCTAGCAGTATTCTGTCCAAAATAAGTGCATATGTGTGTTATTATGTATTGATTAATATCTTTAGACTAGTTAACTATCCTAAGACTAATAATCTTAAGATGTTTGTCCAGATCATCATTATCAAATCATATGGCTTCAACCTATTCAATGCGGCGAAAAGTATTTCCAAATGATTCCGAAAAGGTTTTATAAAATTTTTACAAAAATTTTACTATGAATTTTACCATTGTTGACAACATCAATATTTGATTTTCAGCCAACAACATGAACTAAGATAATAAGAAAGAAAGAAAAATTCAAACTTCTCAGCAATATGCCATGACACCTACTACTCAAACCCATCCTCAATATTCAATCCCTATTACAAACCAATTTTAAACCCTCCCTTCCAAACATTTTTCTCCATTAACCTATGCTCAAGCCTCAAGCAAGCTTCCTTCATCCTCTACTCAAATATCTTTTTTCGATCTATCAAAATATTTTACCAAACCAATACGCAATCCAATCGCCCATACTAAATACCGAGAGCCTCAATCTCTTCTTGAACTCAATAAATTTGTCAAAGCTATTTTTCTTCCGAATTGCTACCATATTCCAGATTCCCCATTAAAAACACGATAATTTTATGAACTTATCCTGGTTGATTCAAAATCTATGGAAATAGAACATATTCCAGATAAAAATACTCCAAATTTTATAGCCTATTCCAAATGTCGAATCCCCAAAGTTCTCACAGGAAAAGACTGGTCTACTACATATACCACCAAATCCTTTTCTGTTCCATTCAATCCATCAGGATATCACTATATTGATTATCAAAATGCTTGGTATGAAACATTTCTCTACCGCCCATTCAATCATTCCTGGTTCATCAGTTTTGATACAAGACCTGAAATTACATTTCTATTATGGTTTTATGAATGGTGGACTGTCTATGGTGGTCTGCAAAACATATGGCCAGAAGAAGTCAAAACATCATTCCGATTATGCTACAAATTCTCCAAATCTCACCGAAATCCTATTCCACAAGAAATTTAGTATTCCATGGATTTTTTGTTGGTCTTTTAGTATTATGCAATATTATCTATCACCAGCCTCATTCTCTCTTGTTAGAGAATACAAAATCAAATGGTGGAAAAAGTTTACAGTTAAGAAATTTTGTTCCTTAGCCATCGTTCAAGCAAAAATGTTGCATACTACACAGCCAATGATTCCAGTAACACCATCAACTCCTCAAAAGAAGTAAGAGCGGTCCTCAAAAGACAAAGGCAAAGCTACCTGATCCAATGAGCTTGATGAACTCCAGTTACTCAAGAAAGAGATAAAATCACTTAAAAAACAAAAACAATTATTGATATCCAAGGCTACCTCATCATATTCATCCTCAGTTCATTCAGATTATGACCCCTGGGGTGGTCCTTGTACTCAAGATCCTTGTGACTATTGAGTAGATTTTATACTCCTAGTCGTTATTCCCAAAAAAAAAAAATTCAAGAAAACAGCCCGCAAAGGTGTTGACCTTTGGCAAAAGTAAGGGCCATTATCTCTTTACGCAGTTTTTCTTTTGCAGGATTCCATCATTTTCCACACCACTCAATCTCAAGGCCCCGGGAGGGGATCTCTATGATCATTCAAGCCCACGTTGTCAAGTTCAATTCAAAAATCAAAGATTAATTCAATGTACCAGATGTCCAAAGAAAACTCGCAATTAATGATCCAATTCAATGTCCACGTTGCATATCCAAGAAGAGCAAGTCAAAAATGATGTCTAGCAAATTACTAAGGTAATTCAACGTGTCAACACTCAACTCAATTATGCCTTATCAAGACTCATGACTCATCATCATGTCAACATCAAGGGCAATGACTCATCAAGACAGGCAATGACTCAACACGACAAGTAATTATGCAAGGTCATGACTCATCATCGTCAAATGTAATGACTCATCACTACAAAACAGTTCAAGTCATCAAAACAATTATTCAAGCATACTGTTCACGACAGCTTATCTAAACACTGTTCGGGACAGCTCATCAGAATAATTATTCAAGAATACTGCTCAAGGAGACAGCTCATCAGAGTAATTATTCGAGAATACTGTTCAAGAAGACAGCTCATCAGAATACTGTTCAAAAAAGACAATAATTCAAGAACAGTCCAAGGTTCATTATTATTCAGCACTGTTTTAGTTTTGACGTGGTTCCAGTCAAAGTTCAACACAAAGCAGCAATAATTCAAGACTCAATCTTTATTGTCCACTTGTGCACATTTAATTCCATCTTATATTCTATAAACAGATACTCAATAGCGTTGTATTAGGCATCATGTGATCAGCAAGATCATAAAATCACTACAAGCCCTTCTTAACCTCCTCCTTCTCTCAAATAGCCTTCTCCATATCCCTTGTACTCCATAACCAAGAGACCATCTGAGTTACATTTGAACACTTAGTTAGGAGTCATGCACATTCTACCGGGACCACTAGGACCACCCCACTGGGACCACCTAACCACGGCTGACCAACGGAGTTACTGGGGCTGACCAGCAGCTGGCCAACGCTAGCAACGGCTAGACACTAACACAGGGCACTAACTTGGCTCTGATACCAACTGGGGAAGGATCGGCCCAGGCCGGGTAATAGTTAAGGCCTAGATGTGGATTAATACAGGGAAGCGGAGTAGCAAATTGATGTTATACAAAATATGATTTTGAAATGATAATTAAAACGATATTGGAAATAACAAAATTGAAATTGAAATAAACAAAGTAGATGAATAAAAACTTAGTTCGATTTGAATTGATAAAATTGATACAAGGATTTGAATTGAAGCTCTTGGTTATGGAGTACAAGGGATATGGAGAAGGCTATTTGAGAGGAGGAAGAGGTTGAGAAGGGCTTGTAGTGATTTTATGATCTTACTGATCTCATGATGCCTAATACAACACTATTGAGTATCTATTTATAAAATACAAGATGGAATTAAATGTGTACAAGTGGACGATAAAGATTGAATCTTGTGTTGATAACTTGTGCCGACAGTCTTGAATTATTGCTGCTTTGTGCTGAACTTTGACTGGAACTACGTCAAAAGTGAAACAGTGCTGAATAATAATGAACCTTGGACTGTTCTTGAATTATTGTCCTTTTTGAATGGTATTCTGATGAGCTGTCTTCTTGAAAAGTATTCTTGAATAATTACTCTGATGAGCTGTCTCCTTGAACAGTATTCTTGAATAATTATTCTGATGAGCTGTCCCGAACAGCATTTAGATAAGCTGTCGTGAACAGTACATTTGAATAATTGTTCTGATGACTTGAACTGTTTTGTAGTGATGAGTCATTACATTTGATGATGATGAGTCATGACCTTGCATAATTACTTACCGTGTTGAGTCATTGCCTGTCTTGATGAGTCATTGCCCTTGATGTTAACATGATGATGAGTCATGAGTCTTGATAAGGCATAATTGAGTTGAGTGTTGACACGTTGAATTGCCTTAGTAATTTGCTAGACATCATTTTTGACTTGCTCTTCTTGGATATGCAACGTGGACATTGAATTGTATCATTAATTGCTAGTCTTCTTTGGACATCTGGTACATTGAATTGATCTTTGATTTTTGAATTGAACTTGACAACGTGGGCTTGAATGATCATGGAGATCCCCTCCCGGGGCCTTGAGATTGAGTGGTGTGGAAAATGATGGAATCCTGCAAAAGAAAAACTGCGTAAAGAGATAATGGCCCTTACTTTTGCCAAAGGTCAAGACCTTTGCGGGCTCTTTTCTGGAATTTTTTTTTTTTTTTACTAACGACTAGGAGTAGAAAATCTACTCAATAGTCATAAGGATCTTGAGCGCAAGGACCACCCCAGGGGTCATAATCTGAATGAACTGAGGATGAATCTGATGAGGTAGCCTTGGATATCAATAATTGTTTTTGTTTTTTGAGTAATTTTATCTCTTTCTTGAGTAACTGGAGTTCATCAAGCTCATTGGATGATGTAGCTTTGCCTTTGCAACGCCCCAAATGTACATGAGTCATTGCCTACATTTAACTACTTGCATTTACCCGCCCAAAGGTCACAATAAAATATAATAACTCAATGAACGGGACGTTACCGCCGTTCACGAAGGACAAGGCTTCCATTATGCATGAAAACTTGCCATAAACCAAAGGTTACCCTATCAGGGGCATTCACTATCATAAACACTCAAACCATTAAGTGATATACAAAGAGGCTTCAATACCTCAAGGATAACACCAACTTACATAACTCAGTTCTGTAATACAGTTGTAACATCCAAAATACGTAATTCATTTTAAACATACAGTAGACACTCCAAAATACATCACAGTATATCAAGATAGCTCTCCACACCGTCAACCACATGAACGGTCCTGTCTCATTTATCACCTTCGGCCTCCTGGCCCACCTGATGGCGGTTCACTGAACATTTTCCTAAAACAAAACATAAAACATTTCGAACTATGAGCCAAAGCTCAGTACATGCATCTCTGTACTGATAAAGATTCATGAAAAATTATAAGGGCCCACTTTGCAATTCATTTTGATTTTAACACAGGGAATAAGATGCATGTAAAGCTGAATTGCCAATTATTATCTATTAGTGCACCCCTAGTAACTGTTACGATCTGTATATAGGTATACACCTGCCAAGCCGACCGGAGGACCTGGCTTGAAGCCGCGCGGGTAACTGGAGGGCAAAGCCCTATAACTGATAACTGATGGGGTCACTAATTATGTGATAAAGTACTAATTCAATTGATTCATTGATGTACTTACCAAAACATTACAATTTCGATAAATACGTGTTGATTTCTAAAGATACAGTCAATGAACGTACCTGAAGGTTTTAAAAGCTAATTCACAGAGTAAATAGATGCACTAAAATGGAGAGAATGAGAGCTTAGGCCTTGATTCTGTTCAAAAGATCATTACAGGAACATGAGATCAGAAATGAACTTGTTCTTATAATGAACACTTGTAAATAAAACTAGCATAAAGGATACCCCTAATGAAAAGTAGCTTATAAAGAATGTGTACAAACCAGTTTGTGGGTTAATCTAATATACTGAAGCTAAATAAGACTGAAGCTAAATAAATTATAGAAATGCTGATTTAAGGCATGGAAGCGAGTTTAGAGAGTAAGGGCTTGTGACGAGGGTATGGAAAGAATATAGCAGAACTTATACTCCCAACCTCAAAACGAGACGTAATACACCAATATAAATAGCTTAGAAAGTCCTCTAAAACTTTCAGTAAGAACACGAAACATGATTCCCATGATAGGGTTCCTAAACTAGGGCTAGAACATCAACATGTCAGTTTTAAGCCCACCCTGCACAGACTCAGTAAAATGGCCATAACTTCCTCCACAGACCTCGGATTAATGTGATTCAAACGCCATTGTGAAGCTAACACACAGACCTATGTACTCACCAAAAATCAGAATTTTTTGCTGGGCCGATCATTACCAGTTTCATTTCAAAAGCTGTCCTATTTTTCTGAAAATTCCAGCAGCTCTATTTTAGTGTTTTCCTTCACTTATTACCCCAAACCTTAACTCAAACTCTTTCTTAAGAGTATGTAAATACACTTTGGTACATACCAACATCATGCACAAACACCATACATGATTTCTCTTCATATTCATATCAAATAAAACTCCTTTTCTAGTCACATATATACACATACCTCAAATTTACACTTAGTTGATTCAAACCTTGCATTTTGAACAAAACCCTAACTTTAGGTCACTTTGAACTCACTCCCAACTTTTCAAATCACCATAAACAACATGAAAAATTCAATATATCAAGAGATAAACAAAAACAAGGATAGATCAATCACTAAACAACACTTGAACAAGAAGCTTGCATGATTAAGATGAAACCCTAACCCTAACCTCATCCAATTTCAACTCCAACATAATCCATCAACTAGATGATTCTTAATACCATAAAAACTAACATAATCCATCACTAAAACAACCAAAATAAGAAACAAAACCAACAAGATCAAGAATAAAAACAAAAATCAGCATAGGGGTGAAAAGAAAACTCTTTGTGATTGAAAAAGTGGTAGAAATGATTCTTGATGCTTGTGGAAGTGAAAGGGGTATTTGGGGGTGGTGAGTGGGGGTTGTTTTGTGGCTTTTTGGTGGTTGAAAGGTGGCTGGGAAGGGGTTTGCAGCTGCCTGCCGTGTAGAGAGAAGGAGGAGAGGGAAGAGAGATAAAGTTTCATGAAAGCTTGGTTAAAAATGAATCAAAAATGAAAATTTTACATTTTACATTTACCTTTTACTTGGCTGAAATTAAAAGTAGAAAAGTCAAAAATATCAAGCTTAATTAAGGCTTAATTAAGAGGGTTTAGCTAAACAAATACAGATCAAGTCTTGTTGCGCCGCAAACGGCCCTAAACGGGCTCGGGTTTTGAGAAAGAACTGAAATCGAGTGCGTTTACGAAATATTTTTTTTAAAAAAATTTGAGATTAAATGATTTTTAGTGTCATGAAAAAGAATTAAATCGTTAAATTCGTAAAATATCAAGGCCTAAATCGATTTAGAACAAAACCCGCGAATTGTAAAGTGAGGGCCTAGTTAGAAATGTCCAAATGGGAATAACAAAAAGAGATGATGTAAATGAAATGAAATTAATCCTTTAGATTAATGAAATGAAATGAATAACATAATTTAGGGTTGGACTATTACAGTCTTCCCCCCTTAAAAAGTTTCGTCCTCGAAACTAACGAATTTCGCCATATCATGCAGGATTACCTCGAATAAATATGGATATGCAGTTCTCATATCCTCTTCGGTCTCCCAGGTGGCTTCTTGGGAGGTGTGGTTTGACCAGAGTACTTTGACCAATGGTATCTGCTTGTTGCGCAGTTGTTTAATCCTGTGATCTAGTATTTGAACAGGACGCTTCTCATATACTAGATCTTCAGCGATATCGATTGGTTCAGATACAATGGTATGGTCTGGATCTGAATGTATTTTCGAAGTTGAGAGATATGAAACACGTTATGCACGTGTTCAAGTTCGATAGGTAACTCTAGATGATAAGCGACATGATTTAACCTTTCAATGATTTCATAAGGTCCAATATACCTTGGACTCAATTTGCCCCATACTCCGAACCTCTTAACACCTCTAGTTGGTGAAACCTTTAGAAAAACTTTATCACCTACTTGAAACTCTAGAGGTCTTCTTCTCTTGTCTGCATAACTTTTCTATCGACTTTGGGCAACTCTGATATGTTCCTGAATCTTTCTTATGGTCTCAGTGGTCTCTTGAATCATTTCAGGACCTATAATCAGTGCCTCATCCAAATCACTCCAGCACAACGGGGTTCTACATTTTCTTCCATGCAGAGCCTCAAATGGGGCCATTTTGATGGTGGATTGATAGCTGTTGTTATAAGAGAATTCTACCAAAGGTAAATCATCTTCCCATTTCCCTTGGAACTCCAATATACAAGCTCTCAGCATGTCATCTAAAATTTAATTTACCCTTTCAGTTTGTCCATCTGTTTCTGGGTGATAGGAGCTACTGAAGTTTAGTTTGGTTTCAAAGGCCTTTTGCAGCGCTTGCCAGAAATGTGCTTGGAATCTTTGATCCCTATTTGAGACTATGTCTAAACGAATCCCATGAAGATGAACTATCTCCTTAACATATAGTTGGGCTAGTCTTTCAAGTCCCCAAGTATCTTTAATTGGCAGGAAATGAGCCGACTTCATGAGTCGATCAACTATGACCCAGATAGCATTCTTTTTCGAGGCAGAAAGGGGTAAACGCATAACAAAGTCCATCGAGATTGAATCCCACTTCCAAGTGGGAATTTCTAAGGGTCGTTGTTCACCCACAGGACGTTGATGCTCCGCTTTAACTTTCTGACAAATTAGACACTTATCCACATATTCTGCAACGTCCTTCTTCAAATTATTCCACCAAAAATATTGTCTCAAGTCTCTGTACATCTTGGTGCCTCCTGGATGCACTGAATAACGAGTATTGTGAGCCTCTTCTAGGATCTGCTTTCTCAACTCCCCATTTTTGGGCACACATAGGCAATTCTGGAATCGCAAAGTCTCATCCTCGTGTATTACAAAACCCGGAAACTTTCCTTTCTCTAAATTTTGCTTTATGCTTTGGAGTTCGGGATCACTTTCCTGACTAAGTCGAATTTCTTCCACTAGGGAAGACTAAACAGTAAGTGCTGATAATTGAGCATTCGTTTGTCCATGAGATACCAATTGAATCCCAAAGTCCTCAAGTTTTCTTAAGAGATTCAATTGAGTAATCACCACAGGGTTCGAACTATGTTGTACCTTCTTGTGCAGGGCATCTGCCACCACTTTTGCTTTATCAGGGTGATATTGAATTTGCAAATCATAATCTTTAAGCAACTCAAGCCAACGCCGTTGCCTCAAGTTGAGCTCCTTCTAGGTGAAGATATACTTTAGACTTTGATGATCAGTATAGATCTTGCACGATACCCCATATAGATAATGTCTTCAAATTTTCAATGCAAAGACCACGGCTGCTAATTCCAGGTCATGAGTAGGGTAGTTTTTCTCATATGGCTTGAGTTGTCGAGAGGCATAAGCTACTACTTTGTCCTCCTGCATTAGTACGTACCCCAAACCGTTCTTCGAAGCGTCACTATAGACAGTATACTCCTTTCCTTCCATTGGTAACGTTAGGATTGGGGCGGTAGTTAGTCGCTGTCTTAGCTCTTGGAAAGCTTTCTCACACCCTTCAGTCCACTCAAACCTATTCACCTTCTTCAGTAGATTGGTCAGTGGTGATGCTATTTTCGAAAAGTCCTTAGCGAACCTTCGATAATAACCTGCTAAACCCAGAAAGCTTCTAATCTCAGTGACATTGGTAGGCCTTGGCCATTCTGTGATCGCTTTCACCTTTTGGGGTCAACTTTAATTCCTTCTTTGGTAATCACATGCCCCAAAAATACAACTTCCTCCAACCAAAATTCACATTTCTTTAATTTGCCATAAAGTTGATGTTCCCTCAAGGTTTGCAGTACTATTCGCAATTGATCAGCATGTTCCTCCTTGTCCTTAGAATAAATAAGGATGTCATCTATAAATACCACTATAAATTTATCTAAATAGGGTCTGAAAACCCTATTCATAAGGTCCATGAAGGCTGCAGGGGCATTAGTAAGACCAAAAGGCATCACTGTGAATTCATAGTGACCATACCGGGTTCTAAATGCTGTCTTAGAGATGTCATCAGGTTCAATCCTAAGTTGATGGTACCCTGACCTCAAATCAATCTTAGAGAACACTCCTGCTCCTTGTAGTTGATCAAACAAATCATCTATTCGTGGCAGAGGATATTTGTTTTTGATGGTAATCTTATTCAACTCCCTGTAATCAATATAGAGTCTTAAGGTTCCATCCTTTTTCTTGACGAACAACACTGGAGCACCCCATGGTGACACACTTGGCCCAATAAAGCCCTTCTGTAACAGTTCATCTAGTTGAATCTTCAATTCCTTAAGCTCAGTTGGGGCCATACGATATGGGGCTTTCGAAATAGGTTGGGCCCCAGGAGTCAATTCGATTCTAAAACCAATTTCCCTTTGTGGGGGTAGTCTTGGTAACTCCTCAGGAAAAACATCTTCAAATTCACAAACCACAGGTATGTTTTTCGCTTTTTCTTCTTTCGTTTGGGTGTCAATAGCATAACACCAATACCCAATACACCCCTGACATAACAGCTTACTTGCTTTCATAGCGGAAATCAAAGAATAAGATTTTGCCTCTCTCTGCCCATAAAAACACACTTTTCTCCCTTTTCATCTTTCAAGATAACCTTAAGATCTTCACAGTCAATTTTGGCTCCATAAGTATGCAACCAATTCATCCCCAAAATGATATCAAAATCAGACAAGTCAAATTGAATCAAATCCACAGGGAAAGTAGCTTCACCAATGACGATGGGGACAAGTTCAAAAGAGAAGGGGCACTCAATCACAGAATTGTTGGGTAGCTTAATTCTATAATTGGTTTCCATCCTTTTGTTCTCCAGACTCAATTGTATAGCAGATGGGGTAGATATAAAAGAATGAGTGGTGCCCGAATCAAATAATACACAAAATGGCTTTAAATTTAAAAAGAGAGTTCCAGTGACTACCGTACCAGAGGTAGCAGCTTCCTTTTTGTTCATCACAAACGCCCTTCCTACAACTGCAGGCCTTGCAGGTGGGGGTCCCTGGCAGGGCGGAGCCAAAGGTTTTGCTGCGCCCTTATCTACAGCTTTCAATCTGCGGGGGCATGCAGCGATGAGGTATTCAGGACTTCCACACCACATGCATTTGTTGGTGCCACCTCGGCATTCAGGAGTGGTGTGATTTGTTCTTCCACACTTCGCACAAGGTACGGGTACTGTTGAGCCCGCAGGACGGCTCTTAGAGGAAAGAGGAGTAGGCTTCTTCTGGTTCTAATTTACACTTTCACTCGGAGTCCCCCGTTCAAACCCCTTTCTCTTATGATTGATTGGATTCAGAGCTCTCAACTCCGTCTTTACTCGTTCCACTTCAGCTGCTCGTTCATATAGTTCTTGATAAGTCAGAATTGGTTGCCCCGCTAACTGATTCCAGATGTAGAAGGCCAAACCTTCCTCAAACCTTCTCATCTTTAACCTTTCAGATGATACAAATTCGGGGACAAACCTAGATAGTTATGTGAACTTACTAGTATATTGCATCACTGACATGTTGCCGCTAATTTTCAACTTCATAAATTCCTTTTCCTTCTGCCTTTGCACCACCGCTGGGTAAAATTTCGCCCTCAACTCTACTAAAAATTTACTCCAAGTGAATTCAGGCCCTAAGAGCTTGTCTTTCACAGTATTCCACTAAATGTCAGCTTCACCTGATAAATAATACGTCCCAATGTTCATTTTCTTTTCCTCTGGTACCCCAACTACTGTGAAAACTTTCTCCATTCCCCTTATCCATTCTTCTAGCACTACTGGATCATAAGATCCATTATAAACTTTAGGGTTGCACCGTGCTACCCTATCTGCCAATTTATCCTCTTTAGGAGGGGTTTCAACAGGTACCTGGGGAATTCGCTTCATCAATTCGGCAACTAACGTTGTCCAATAACTCGGGTTTCCTAAGTTGCTAACTAATACAGAGGGCAATGGTGGCGTGTCACCATGTGGTGGTTCCTGGCAAGAGGCTTGATCACCCGATCCCTGGCCTTGTTCTATATTGTCCTCTACCTGAACCTTCATGTTGTTGTGTACTGACTGGGACATTCTGATCATACATTAAATAAAGCAATTCAAACACTGGAACCTCCAGACATATAAGATAAACATGCCCAATAAATACATAAGAGGTGGCTTGAAGATTATATCATAACTTAAAGGATCATCATTTCATTTCAAAATAGCTTACTTACATACATCGTTGATTTATATACATGAGCAACAAAAGCATATTACACCTAGCTAAGTAAACAAGACTAGCTCTAACTCCTTCCCTATCACTAAAGACTAAATAGCCCCTACGCACTAAGTCCGTCACATAACCAAAAAGAGGTACGGACCCTATCATCATGGTTGGCGAGGATTGGACTAACTATATATAATATCAGATGCCCCACAAAATGTAATTATCCAATCCAGCCAAACCATATCTACATACAGAGCTCAAAATGAAACCACTAGACCAGCCCAAGAACCACCTAACGATCCCTAGATGGATCGTAATCTGGGTCAGACTCATCATCAGGTTCTTCACCTGAATCAAAGCTACTCATAGATGCCTCTGATTCGGCACTATCGACCTCCTGTTGAACTTGTGGCTCATGCTCCTCCCCTAATCCCATCATCAACTCATCCGCCTCTTGTTCCCCTTGCTGCTCTATCCCCATCTCATCACTGTCTTGATCCTCCTCGGGATCATCCTCCTCTGGATCCTCCTCTGGATCGTCCTCATCGCCCTGGTGGTCCTCATCCCCAGAGCTAATCACCACAACTTCTGGGGTGCTAGGGATGTCTATTACCACGTAAGCCTCCCCAGGGCTATCAGGCATCAGTGGGGTGTCTGGTGTGGGCAAATGGGTGGCCCCTGTGCTGGTGCTGGCGGGGAGGGTGGCCCCTGTGCTGGTACCAGGGCTACAGGTGGAGGATGGACCTGATATAGGGGGAAAACATGCTGAAGAGTTTCCATAGTAAGTCCCCTCAATTCAAACTCCTCTCTCAATAACAGTTCCGTAGTGAGAGTCATCTACGTGCCCTGGCCTGAAACCTAGGCCCGTCCAAGCCTGGGTTCCCTGTCATCATAAAGTTGTGGTAACGTTGCCTAAACTCCACCCACGGGCCAACTGGGGTAAGGACCCAAGCAGTCTCTGTGCACGGACGGTAGGTACTGTGGAACTCAGAATAAGGGTCCTGTGCATGCACTTCCATACTCATGTGTAGCAATGCAATGTGAGCTATCATAGATCCCCCCGGCAGCATATTAACGCCATAAGGGTCCATCTAACAAAGAAAACACATATATGAGAGGCATGCATATCCATAAACAAGAAGCATACAAATGGAAGCAACTGGCAGTCTAATATCGTTATTGCACTCCTAATATCATTCTAGCAATATACTATATATAGCCCCCTCACTACTACCATTCTCACCCTATATTTCTAACTCTACATTCCTCTAGAAAATCTCAACCTGCTCTGATACCAAATCTGTAACGCCCCAAATGTACATGAGTCATTGCCTACATTTAACTACTTGTATTTACCTGCCCAAGGTCACAATAAAATATAATAACTCAATGAACGGGACGTTACCGCCGTCCACGAAGGACAAGGCTTCCATTATGCATGAAAACTTGCCATAAACCAAAGGTTACCCTATCAGGGGCATTCACTATCATAAACACTCAAACCATTAAGTGATATACAAAGAGGCTTCAATACCTCAAGGATAACACCAACTTACATAACTCAGTTCCGTAATACAGTTGTAACATCCAAAATACATAATTCAGTTTAAACATACAGTAGACACTCCAAAATACATCACAGTATATCAAGATAGCTCTCCACACCGTCAACCACATGAACAGTCCTGTCTCATTTATCACCTTCGGCCTCCTGGCCCGCCTGATGGCGGTTCACTGAACATTTTCCTAAAACAAAACATAAAACATTTCGAACTATGAGCCAAAGCTCAGTACATGCATCCCTGTACTGATAAAGATTCATGAAAAATTATAAGGGCCCGCTTTGTAATTCATTTTGATTTTAACACAGGGAATGAGATGCTTATAAAGCTGAATTGCCAATTATTATCTGTTAGTGCACCCCTAGTTACTGTTACGATCTGTATATAGGTGTACACCTGCCAAGCCGACCGGAGGACCTGGCTTGAAGCCGCGCGGGTAACTAGAGGGCAAAGCCCTATAACTGATAACTGATGCGGTCACTAATTATGTGGTAAAGTACTAATTCAATTGATTCATTGATGTACTTACTAAAACATTACAATTTCGATAAATACGTGTTGATTTCTAAAGATACAGTCAATGAACGTACCTGAAGGTTTTAAAAGCTAATTCATAGAGTAAATAGATGCACTAAAATGGAGAGAATGAGAGCTTAGGCCTTGATTCTGTTCAAAAGATCATTACAGGAACATGAGATCAGAAATGAACTTGTTCTTATAATGAACACTTGTAAATAAAACTAGCATAAAGGATACCTTTAATGAAAAATAGCTTATAAAGAATGTGTACAAACCATTTGTGGGTTAATCTAATATACTGAAGCTAAATAAGACTGAAGCTAAATAAATTACAGAAATGCTGATTTAAGGCATGGAAGCGAGTTTAGAGAGTAAGGGCTTGTGACGAGGGTATGGAAAGAATATAGCAGAACTTATACTCCCAACCTCAAAATGAGACGTAATACACCAACATAAACAGCTTAGGAAGTCCTCTAAAACTTTCATTAAGAACACGAAACATAATTCCCATGATAGGGTTCCTAAACTAGGGCTAGAACATCAACATGTCAGTTTTAAGCCCACCCTGCACAGACTCAGTAAACTGGCCATAACTTTCGCCACAGACCTTGGATTAATGCAATTCAAAAGCCATTATGAAGCTAACACACAGACCTATCTACCCACCAAAAAGTAGAATTTTTGGCTGGGCCGATCATTACCAGTTTCATTTCAAAATCTGTCCTATTTTTCTGAAAATTCCAGCAGCTCTGTTTTAGTGTTTTCCTTCACTTATTACCCCAAACCTCAACTCAAACTCTTTCTTAAGAGTATGTAAATACACTTTGGTACATACCAACATCATACACAAATACCATATATGATTCCTCTTCATATTCATATCAAATAAAACTCCTTTTCTAATCACATATATACACATGCCTCAAATTTACACTTAGTTGATTCAAACCTTGCATTTTGAACAAAACCCTAACTTTAGGTCACTTTGAACTCACTCCCAACTTTTCAAATCACCATAAACAACATGACAAATTCAATATATCAAGAGATAAACAAAAACAAGGATAGATCAATCACTAAACAGCACTTGAACAAGAAGCTTGCATGATTAAGATGAAACCCTAACCCTAACATCATCCAATTTCAACTCCAACATAATCCATCAACTAGATGATTCTTAATACCATAAAAACCAACATAATCCATCACTAAAACAATCAAAATAAGAAACAAAATCAACAAGATCAAGAATCAAAAACAAAAATCAGCATAGGGGTGAAAAGAAAACTCACTTTGTGATTGAAAAAGTGGTAGAAATGATTCTTGATGCTTGTGGAAGTGAAAGGGGTGTTCGGGGGTGGTGAGTGGGGGTTGTTTTGTGGCTTTTTGGTGGTTGAAAGGTGGCTGGGAAGAGGGTTTTTGCAGCTACCTGCCGTGTAGAGAGAAGGAGGAGAGGGAAGAGAGATAAAGTTTCATGAAAGCTTGGTTAAAAATGAATCAAAAATGAAAATTTTACATTTTATATTTACCTTTTACTTGGCTGAAATTAAAAGTAGAAAAGTCAAAAATATCAGGCTTAATTAAGGCTTAATTAAGAGGGTTTAGCTAAACAAATATCGATCAAGTCTTGTTGCGCCGCAAACGGCCCTAAACGGGCTCGGGTTTTGAGAAAGAACTGAAACCGAGTGGGTTTACGAAATTTTTTTTTTTAAATTTTGAGATTAAATGATTTTTAGTGTCATGAAAAAGAATTAAATCGTTAAATTCGTAAAATATCAAGGTTTAAATCGATTTAGAACAAAACCCGCGAATTGCAAAGTGAGGACCTAGTTAGAAATGTCAAAATGGGAATAACAAAAAGAGATGATGTAAATGAAATGAAATTAATCCTTTAGATTAATGAAAGGAAATGAATAACATAATTTAGGGTTGGACTATTACAGCCTTTGTCTTTTGAGGGCCGCTCTTACTTCTTTTGAGGAGTTGATAGTATTACGGGAATCATTGGCTGTGTAGTATGCAACATTTTGCTTGAACGACGGCTAAAAAACAAAATTTGTTAACTGTAAACTTTTCCCACCATTTGATTTTGTATTCTCTAACGGGAGAGAATGAGGCTGGTGGTGGATAATATTGTATAATACTAAAAGACCAACAAAAAATCCATGGAATATCAAATTTCTTGTGGAATAGGATTTCGGTGAGATTTGGAGAATTTGTAGCATAATTAGAATAAAATTGGAATGATGTTTTGACTTCTACTGGCTATATGTTTTGCAGACTACCATAGACAGTCCACCATTCATAAAAACATAATGGAAATGTAATTTCAGGTTTTATATCAAAACTGATGAACTACGAATGATTGAATGGGCGGTAGAGAAATGTTTCATACCAAGCATTTTGATAATCAATATAGTGATATCCTGATGGATTGAATGGAACAGAAAAGGGTTTGGTGGTATATGTAGTAGACCAGTCTTTTCCTATCAAAACTTTAAGAATTCGACATTTGGAATAGGCTATAAAATTTAGAGTATTTTTGTCTGGAATATATTCTATTTCTACAGATTTTGAATCAACCAGGATAAGTTCATAAAATTGTCGTGTTTTTAATGAGGAGTCTAGAATATGGTAGCAATCTAGAAGAAAAGTAGCTTTGAAAAATTTGTTGAGTTCGAGAAGAGATTGAGGCTCTCAGTATTTACTATAGGCGATCGGATTGCGTATTGATTTGGTGAAATATTTTGATAGATCGAAAGAAGATGTTTGAGTAGAGGATGAAGGAAGTTTGCTTGAGGCCTGAGCATAGGTTAACGGAGGAAAATCTTCAGAAGGTAGGGTTTGAAATTGGTTTGTAATAGGGATTGGATATTGAGGATGGGTTTGAGTAGTAGGTGTCATGGCATATTGCTGAGAAGTTTGAATTTTTCTTTCTTTCTTATTATCTTGGTTCATGTTGTTGGCTGAAAACCAAATATTGATGTTGTCAGCTGTAACACCCCCGGCCTCAGGCGGGTCGTGTTACACACCACAGCCTTCGTCTGAGGAAAGACTGTTAAGGCAACTTGCTTAAACCTATTTGAAACATAATCTATTGAGACTTAATATTTAAAATTTAAGCCACTATAACATAATTGGTTCTTGAGTTTAACCCTAGGGCTAGGAATGTTAGGATTCTCTCAATTTCTGGGACGAAACGGACAGAGTTTCCCCTGAAAACTGACCATTTCCAGGCTAAAAGCCTTACATTAAAACCCTGCAAATCATAAAGGTACTACATAACACCAACAACTCAACGGTTATACGCCGGAGTCCACAACTCTTCGGGCCACACGCCCGGAGTACACAGAGCTTTCTATTTTTCATAGGCTTTACAAGAAGATAAATAATTACATAACTTTACAAACACAATTAATATTACATAATCACGTCATAATCAAACCAAGCAAGTCCATCCTTGTGGCACTCCACGCATCAGTCACATACCTGTAGATCTGGGGAAAAAGGGGAAAAGTAATGGGAATGAGCAACCACCGCTCAGTGAGTAAATCTTCTCTCCCAAAACATACTTAAAATATATATTAACTTACGCAAGCCTTTCGTAATTCGTTTTAGTTGAAGAGCTTTCACATAATACATCATATTCGAACCATAAACCGAGTGAAGGAATAGTCTTACCAAAGGGCTTAACTTTATAAGAAACCGTAATGCGTTGACTTAACATAATAAAGTTACGTAAACCCGGAAACATAGCATAAAAGGGGTTTTACGCATAAATTTCACTTACCGAAAATCATACATAGTAACTTATTCACGTAAATGAGGAGGCTAGACTCTTAGAGGTACTTTGTTACTGCCATCCCGAGTCGGCCAAACTCGAGCGGCAACATGCGCCTATCCGGACAGACATCATACTGCGTTGAGACATAATTTTCATACTTAGACTTCAGGCGGGAATATCCCTGAATCTATCATAACGTAACATATGTGATACCAGGCGGGAACTAAGCCACCATCCCTGGGTCTCAACCTTAAGCTTAAAGTTTCGAGAGTAGCTCCTCCACGTACACATAGACATAAACATAACCATTCGTACACATACATACTTATACGTATTCATATATATATCTTAGGAACTTATAACATTCATACTCATACATACTTAATAGACAAACATGCTTATACTTATTCATATATAGGTTTTATGAACTTAAAACATGAAAATATAATTTTCTTACAACTTTAGCTTTAGGCAAACAACAAGAAAGGCCTCTTAGAAACATGGTGAGTGTACTAACTTACGATTCAAAACTTGGTAGTTACTAGCGTGCACTTGAAAGCTAGGATTCGTAAATAATCACCTTCAATTGCCCTTTTTACGCTCATTATAATCTTCAAATGCAAAAGGGATAATATGATACAAGCCAAGTTTACTAACTCATAAATCGATTTCGTGAATAGTCTAAAAGCTTTTTATAATCGAAGTAAATTTGCTAGCGTGTAAACTAACTTCGTAAAATATGTTTACGAATTCGAAAACGACTTCGTCTCTACTTAAAGGCTTCGTATAAGCGTAATACATTTATTAACTCATAAAACGATCTCCTTTTACACTTAAAAGCTTCTTATAAGGGCAATAAGTTGGTTAATATTTAAAACGACTTTACTTTAAATTTAAAGGTTTCTTATAAAGGTAACACATTTACCAAATCGTAAAACGACTTATTTTCTAACTCGAATGCTTCGTATGAACGTAATAAGTTTACTAAATCGTAAAACGATTTCGTTTTCAACTTAAAAGCTTCTTAATAACATAATATGTTCGTTAGTTTGTAAAACGACTTCGTTCTAAACTTACAAGCTTCTTATAAATAAAATAAGACCTGTTAACACGTAAATCGATTTCATAAGTAACTTAAAGACTTCTGACAAACATAAAAGGGTTTACTAAATCGTAGAACGACTTAATTTCTAACTTAAATGCTTCGTATAAATGTAATAGGGTTGCTAAATCGTAAAACGAACTCGTTTTCAACTCAAAAACTTCTTAATAACGTAAAACGATTGCTAACTCATAAAACGACTTCGCTTTTTAGCTAGAAGCTTCCTCTAAATGTAATATGTATGCTAAATCGTAAATCGCAACTCATTTGAAACATAACGTGTTTAGTTAATGCTTAATTCAAACTAAGTTCAAAACTTAAAGGCTTCTCATAAACGTTGTAAGTCTATTAACACATAAATCGACTTCCTTTGCAACTTCAAAGCTTCTTAAAATGTAATAAGCTTGTTAAGTCGTAAAATGTTGTTGTTTCTAACTTAAAAGCTTCATATAAACGTAATACGGCTACTAACTCGCAAAATGACTTCGTTTTTCACTTAAGAACTTCTTATAGACGTAAAACGTTTGCTAGTTTGTAAAACGACTTCATTTTTGACTTAAAAGTTTCGTATAAACGTAATACGTTGACTAACTTGTAAAACGACTTTGTTTTTCACTTAAGGGCTCTTTATAAATATAATAAGGTTGCCTAATCATAAAACGACTTTGATTCTAACTTGAAAGCTTCGTATAAGCATAATAGGATTGCTAAATCATAAAAACAACTTCGTTTCTTACTTAAATGCTATGATTAGCAATAAATGTAAGTTAGATTCATTTGAAAACTCCATTTTAAACTCAAGATGGGTGTGAGGATAAATTAAAGGCTTAAAATGTTCCCAAACGATCTTCAATGCTAACTGGTTTGATATGAAAATTGAAGCAACTTTAGAAAGTTATATGCAGTTCTAAATCATGAAAGCCATCCTTTTAAAACATCTGGCAACCTTTCAAGAATACATTGGTTCTGCCCTAGCATAGCAATGCTTAATTCATTTGTTTGTCCACACATACAATCGAATTCATGTAACAACAATCCAATCTACCAATTCAGTAAACTGATTCATATAACTATTATTCGAAATCCTTAAAATAGAAGGGATTAAAGGTTTACCCACATCGAATCTGAGTTGTAGCACGCGAAAGGGGCTGGATTGAAGATAAATTCGAACACCCAAAGCTCAGAACCTCCTTTGTTCTTCGCGTGACACACGATCACCACCAAACCCAAAACCCTAACTTGATTTTTCTGAGAAATTAAACACAATTAGGAAGAATCTAGGTCAAGAATGCAATTTATAGATGAAGGAGGAGTTCGAAATCACCTTGCATGCACCGAGGTCGTCGGGTGTTCAGCTTGTACACGCCCAGAATCAACCCAACCGTGGCTGATTCTCGTCCCACCGCACGGAATCAAGGCCACCGGCACCTGGGTTGGTCGGGTTGGGGCTCGGTTTCGCCAGACGTGGTGCTTGGAAGGAGGAGAAGCGAAGGAGGAGATGAGGAACAGGGAAAGCAGAGCAATGAACGGGAAGAAGAAGAAGAAGAAAGAGGAAAAAGAGAGAACTCGAGGGGGGTCGCGGCACTGAGAAGGAAGGAAGCCACGAGCGGAAATTACTAAGTTACCCCTGATTCATGTTCGATAACGCTAGTCTACTTCGTAACCTGAATTCTAAACCCAAATCGATAATATGATCCTTCATCAACTATTCATTCCCAAATATCTCTAGGTTCGATTTAATAACATCGAACTATTTCTAAGGTTGGCAACCTAATCGCATTTGGGTTCCTAATCGATTTAGTACCCGTTAATAACCGTTAATAACGCTAATTAAAATTATCGAAAGATTTTCAAAACTAATAACAATAACATTATTATTGGCGGAAAAACTATTCTTTTTAATAAAATCAACGCTCACATGGGCACATAGAAAATAATTTTAGCTCATGTTGCTAATAAAACACGGTTTTTATAACGTAAAAGGCATCAATTACTAAATCATCAGTCGAATCTCCAAGTCTCTAATCCTAAACCGATGTACTTAATATAATCGCTCGTCCACTTACTCGCCCTTGACTATATTATGGATCGATTTAGTTAATTACATAAATAATCCCAAGGTTCGACAATCTAGTCGTATTCGCTTTGGTTGGAGTTTTAAGAAATCGAAGACTATTCAACTTATACAACTTCAGACAATTTATTTTAGGGGTCTGAGATTGGATAGGTTAATAACTTGGGCAATAAAGTAGTGGTAGGTTGGCAAATACTAAAATAAAATTTTCTAACTCAACAGGCATAATATTTGACAAGCAAGTACGACAAAAATGCGGGTCTCACATCAGCAATAGTAAAATTAATAGCAAAAATATTGTAAAAATTTTATAAAACCTCTTCAGAATCATTTGGAAATATTTTTTGCTGCATTGAATGGGTTGAGGCTATATGATTTGATAATGATGATCTGGACAAACATCTTAAAATTATTAGTCTCAGGATAGCTAACTAGTCTAAAGATATTGATCAATACATAATAACACACAAATATGAACTTATTTTGGACAGAATACCGCTAGGCACCCAATCATACACTGCGGGACCACACCGGGACCACCGTCGCTCCAACCCCTTTACTGTCGGGACCACCAATCACTAGGCTGACTAACGGACTTATTAGAGGCGCCTTAAGGACTCACAGACGACTAACCAACGCTGCTGACCAACACAGCTTTCAAGCCAGTTGTCCGCCTTAATTCCGTTTTAGATAAGGATATTTACATGTTACCAAGTATTAATTAATCCCTTTAGGCTAATTGGTTCGTCCTTCGACTAATCCCAAGGATTTTAGCTTGGATATATTTTTAAACAATTAACTAATTCTTGAATATTAACTGCTTTCAAATATATGAAATCGCACGTGTTTCAAATACTTATCTTTAAGGAGGTTCTAAAGAATCTTCTTTTATTAATACACTTTTGAGTTTTTGTAAATACTCTTTTCTTAATCTTGTATCTTGAATTTGCTCAATTAAATCTAATAAAAATTCTTTTTCATTATTATTGGTGGTTATAACATTAATACACTTGCAGCATAATCTTAAGGACTTATTACCTGATGAAAATTCACTTGAATTACTTTCTAATTCATTAACATTATTGTTTTCATAGTCAGAGGAGGATGATGAATTTTCTGATTGAATAAGCGTATCTTTGAGTTCAAATAATGCAATTAATTTATCTTGAATATCTGGATGTTATGCACATATTTCATTGAGTTTCTTTTTAACTTTACAATTTTTGGTATAGTGACCTAATTTACCACATTTATAACAAGTATTAGAATTATCGACTTTCGTTTTCGGAGTAGTCTTTTTAGGACTTAAATTTTTGCAATTTGGCTTTCTTGTAGTATATTATTTTTTCTTATTAATTTGAGTATTTCTTCGTTTTTTGACAAATGGAGCTTCTAACTTTGGAAGACAAAATGCTTCACAAAAAAACCTAATTCTTTTCGTTTAGCAGCTTTATCTGTTGAATACCTTGCTTGTAATTTTAATTCATTACATAATGAAATTCCTTCTTTTTTTAATAAAACTTAATAATTGACCAAACGTAATTTCTTCGAATGGAATTCAACCTTTACTGATGACTTCACTTAATTTATTGAATATTCTTTGCGAAAATAAAGATGGTAATCCTGAAATAAATTTTTCTTTCCAATAAGGCTAACGACAGTCTTCTCTTTTTAATAGATATATTAAAAATGTATCTTTGTACCAATTGTAATCTTCGAGGATTGGACATTTTAGATTTGTTAAAAGAATATCTGTTGCAGCAGCAATATCTTTTGGATTTCCAAGAAAATTAGTAACTATTGTATAAATTATCTAGTTGTCCTTCAGAATTTGTATGAGTTCTGATTTTAATGCGTTCCTCTTCTTGAATATAATTCTCCCACCAATTTTTGAGTATACCAGTGACTCCAGATGTTAATAAAACAAAAGCTTGTAAATCTGTCGCATGTTTAGTTGAATAAGCTGTATAAGCAATTATCATTCTTTGGAGTGTTATGAATATTTCATGGTCACTACGACTATCAATATTCCATTCATATATTAAATCAGCAGCAAAGTTTTCAGTAATTATTATTTTAGCACTTTCAAGGTGAAGATCTGGAGGAGTTTACTTGAAATAATATGGAATTTCCTTTTTATATATTTTATTAATGTTTTGAAAATCATCATCTGATAGAGATAAATCTTTTTCTAAAATATTAACTGTATTGTTAATTGAATTATGGGTTGAGGTTTCTGCTTCTTTTAATTTTTCATCAATCTTGGAAATTAAAGGAGTACTAGTATTTGAGAGTTTTAATTTATTTGAATGTCTTATTTTGAATAAGGGTTTTGCAATATTATCTAAGAAGTTTGGCTTATCCTTTTTAGTGCCATTAATACCTAAATTTTCTAATTTTTCAGTTAATGAATCAATTTCTTGCTTTTTAACAATTGCTTCAACTTGAGTAGAGACCATATTGACTTGTTGAGACACTGTATGTAATACTTAATTTGTATAATTATTTTGATTATATACCTTTTTAATATCACTTAGAATTACTTGACTATTTTCTGTATCATTTCTACCTATTTTGAATGGAGTGGCTGGAATATTACCTTCAGGAGTTTTTAAAATAATTTCTTCTAATGGAGGAGTAAAAGAAGTAATTATTTGACCATTTTTGAGTGTCCATTTTTTAGCAAAATTAATATTAGTATTTATTTCTTTGACTTGGAATGGGTCTGGAAGATTATTATCAGAGGCAAACATAGCCCACTAATTAAAGAAAGTAACATTGACTTAGTGTCTTTCCATGAATGAATACCATTCTTGCCTAATGAATGCTTGAGCATTTAAATCAAAGTGTGAAAGGAACCATTCTCTTTTGACCTTATTTTTTATTGAATTGAAATTTTGACGTAAGTAGTCTTTATTGATTTCAAAGGGGTTTGAAATAACATTAATTGAAGACAATGATAGAGGTTGCATGGTTGAGTAAGTTGAGGAACCTATAGATGAAGTAGCTTTATCTATTAGCTCAGCTATTGGAGCTTTGTAGTAAATTTTTTGAGTATTTTCAACTTGATTATCCTTTAAATAATCATAATTAGTAGACCTAGAAAGCATTGAATATGAAGTTCGAGGGAGTTCTAGATTTTCCAAAGATTTTGCAGATAGACTATATTCTTTACTTGAATTAAATCTTATTAGTATTCGACCGTCAGGCTCTTCGATTATTTGTTTAGGAATTTTTCAATTAGACACATCAATTTAACAACTAACTTTCCTACTGTTAACCATATTTGAGTTCTTACTACTACCTAAACCAAGATGATCTCTAACCCAAGAGGCCATCTGAGTTACGTTTGAACACTTAGCTAGGAATCATGCACATTCTACCGGGACCACTGGGACCACCCCAGCGGGACCACCTAACCACGGCTGGACACTAACTAAGGGCACTAACTTGGCTCTGATACCAGCTAGGGAAGGATTGGCCTAGGCCGGGTAATAGTTAAGGCCTAGATGTGGATTAATGTAGGGGAGCGGAGTAGCAAATTGATGTTATGCAAAATATAATTTTGAAATGATAATTAAAACGATATTGGAAATAACAAAATTGACATTGAAATAAACAAAGTGGATGAATAAAAGCTTACTTTGATTTGAATTGATAAAATTGATACAAGGATTTGAATTGGAGCTCTCGGTTATGGAGTGCAAGGGATATGGAGAAGGCTATTTGAGAGGAGGAGGAGGTTGAGAAGGGCTTGTAGTGATTTTATGATCTTACTGATCACATGATGTCTAATACAATGCTATTGAGTATCTATTTATATAATACGAGATGGAATTAAATGTGTACAAGTGGACGATAAAGATTGAATCTTGTGTTGATAGCTTGTGCCGATAATCTTGAATTATTGCTGCTTCGTGTTGAACTCAGACTGGAACCACGTCAAAAGTGAAACAGTGCTGAATAATAATGAACCTTGGGCTATTCTTGAATTATTGTCCTTTTTAAATAGTATTCTGATGAGCTATCTTCTTGAACAGTACTCTTGAATAATTACTCTGATGAGTTGTCTCCTTGAATAGTATTCTTGAATAATTATTCTGATGAGCTGTCTTGAATAGTGTTTAGATAAGCTGTCGTGTACAGTACGGTTGAATAATTATTCTGATGACTTGAACTATTTTGTAGTGATGAGTCATTACATTTGATGATGATGAGTCATGACCTTGCATAATTACTTGCCGTGTTGAGTCATTGCCTGTCTTGATGAGTCATTGGCCTTGATGTTGACATGATGATGAGTCATGAGTCTTGATAAGGCATAATTGAATTGAGTGTTGACATGTTGAATTGCCTTAGTAATTGGTAGACATCATTTTTGACTTGCTCTTCTTGGATAATGCAACGTGGACATTGAATTGCATCATTAATTATTAGTCTTCTTTGGACATCATTATATTGAATTGATCTTTGATTTTTTGAATTGAACTTGGCAACGTGGACATTGATCTGAACGTCTGAACTTGGATACTCTGAGCTTGAATGATCATGGAGATCCCCTCCCGGGGCCTTGACATGGAGTGGTGTGGAAAATGATAGAATTCTGCAAAAGAAAAACTGCGTAAAGTGATAATGGCCCTTACTTTTGCCAAAGGTCAAGACCTTTGCAGGCTCTTTTCTTGAATTTTTTTTTTTTATTAGAATAACGACTAGGAGTAGAAAATGTACTCAATAGTAATAACGATCTTGAGCACAAGGACCATCCCATGTGACAAAGGATGAATGGAATATGTGATTAGTAGCGAGAATGGAAGTAATCATCTTGTAGAAATTTGCAATGTAAGTCATATTTTGTGTGAACAAGACAGGAAGCATCGATTTGGAATGGATACTGTAATGGTATAAGGACTTGAATATGACTTTGATCAACTGGACAAATGTGAACATCTGAGAATACTTTTGAAGCAAATTTGAAAATATGAGGTTCAAAAGCTGTCCAATATTCAAGCTGTCTATGGAACCATTTGAAATAATTAATATACCCAGTGGGCATAACGATAAGAACTGGATGATTGTTAACATCTTGAACAAGGGTTTGATAAGCTTTGATAAGTTTGAGATAACCGTAAAATGATATTTCAGAGCAATTGTACCATTCTTGATAATCAATGAAGATAGCATTTTCATTGTATCGTGGCCCATAGAACGATGTATAGTAGAGTTCATGGTCATGAAGATAAAATAGGAGCGGTTCATGCGGACAATTTGGTAGTTGTAGGAAATTGGAGTCATTGAGTACTTGTAAGCTTTTACCCATGTCACTGTCGTTCATGGTGAGATTTGTATGGAAATGTTCTGATAGTTTAGAAGAAGGTATTTGAGTGGAAGATGAAGGATATTGAATGAAGATGTGATGAAATTCTTGAGTGTGTGAAATTTGGAATTTATTTAGAATAGGGATTGCATAGGGAGGATGGGTTTGAGTATTCATGGTAAATGACGAAGAAGTTTGAATTGTTGATGACTGAAAATAAATTATGGTTGTTGCTAGAAAGGGGAAAAATCTCATAGTCAAGGTATGGGAAAAATTGTTTCGTTTGAAAATTTCTGAAAATAGTTTTGGAAATACTTTACTCCGTATTGAATGGGTGTAGGCTATATGATTTGATATCGGCCTATGCATGCATTGAGTATTCTAAGATTGGTTTTCCAATATTCTATGGTCTTTTCTAAATCATGTCGCTGGCACACTAATTGATGGTAATCATGAAACCATTTTGTATAAAATTCTTTGACATCTGTTGAGGCAATATGATTGCGTAAGCTAATGTTTAATTCTTCTAGTTGTTGATTTATTTCTTGCAATTCCTTTTGATCATTATTGATTAAACCTTTTTGGAATCATTTGGAAATACTTTTCGCCGCATTGAATGGGTTGAGGTTATATGATTTGATAATGATGATCTGGACAAACATCTTAAGATTATTAGTCTCAGGATAGTTAACTAGTCTAAAGACATTAATCAATACATAATAACACACAAATGTGCACTTATTTTGGACAGAATACCGGTAGGCACCCAGCCATACACTGGGGACCACACCGGGACCACCGTCACTCCAACCCCTTTACTGCCGGGACCACTAATCACTAGCCTGACCAACGGACTTACTAGAGGCGCCTTAAGGACTCACAGACGGCTAACTAACGCTGCTGACCAACACAGCTTTCAAGCCAGTTGTCCGACTTAATTCCGTTTTAGACAAGGATATTTATATGTTACCAAGTATTAACTAAGCCCTTTAGGATAATTGGTTCGTCCTTCGACTAATCCCAAGGATTTTAGCTTGGATATATTTTTAAACAATTAACTAATTCTTGAATATTAACTGCTTTCAAATATATGGAATTGCATGTGTTTCAAATACTTATCTTTAAGGAGGTTCTAAAGAATCTTCTTTTATTAATATACTTTTGAGTTTTTATAAATACTCTTTTTTTAATTTTGTATCTTGAATTTGCTCAATTAAATCTAATAATTTTTTTTTCATTATTATTAGTAGTTATAACATTAATACACTTATAACATAATCTTGAGGACTCATTACATGATGAAAATTCACTTGAATCATTTTCTAATTCATTGACATTATTAGCTTCACAATCAGAGGAGAACGATGAATTTTCTGATTGACTAGGCGTATCTTTGAGTTCAAATAATGCACTTAATTTCTCTTGAATATCTAGATGTTTTGCACATATTTTATTGAGTTTCTTTTTAACTTTACAATTTTTTGCATAGTGACCTAATTTACCATATTTATAACAAGTATTAGTATTACCGAATTTCTTTTTTGGAGTAGTCTTCTTAAGACTTAAATTTTTGTAACTTGGCTTTCTTGGAGTATATTGTTTCTTCTTATTAATTTGAGTATTTCTTCGTTTTTTGACAGATGGAGCTTCTAACTTTGGAAGACAAAATGCTTCACAAAAAGAACCTAATTCTTTTCGTTTAGCAGCTTTATCTGTTGAATATCTTGCTTGTAATTTTAATTCATTACATAATGAAATTCCTTCTTTTTTAATAAAACTTAATAATTGACCAAACGTAATTTGTTCGAATGGAATTGGACCTTTACCGATGACTTCACTTAATTTATTGAATATTCTTTGAGAAAATAAAGATGGTAATCCTGAAATAAATTTTTCTTTCCAATAAGGTTGACGACAGTCTTCCCTTTTTAATAGATATGTTAAAAATGTATCTTTGTACCAATTGTAATCTTCGAGGGTTGGACATTTTAAATTTGTTAAAAGAATATCTGTTGCAGCAGTAATATCTTTTGGACTTCTAAGAAAATTAGTAACTATTGTATAAATTAATGTTTCTATATTATCTAGTTGTCCTTGAGAATTAGTATGAGTTCGGATTTTATTACGTTCCTCTTCTTGAATATAATTCTCCCACCAATTTTTGAGTATACCAGTGAATCCAGAGGTTAATAAATCAAAAGCTTGTAAATCTGTTGCATGTTTAGTTGAATAAGCTGTATAAGCAATTAACATTCTTTGGAGTGTTATGAATATTTCATGGTCACTACGACCATCAATATTCCATTCATATATTGAATCACCAGCAAAGTTTTCAGTAATTATTGTTTTAGCACTTTCAAGGTGAAGATCTGGAGGGGTTTGCTTGGAATAATATGGAATTTCTTTTTTATATATTTTATTAATGTTTTGAAACTCATCATCTGATAGGGATAAATCTTTTTCTAAAATATTAACTGTATTGTTAATTGGATTGTGGGTTGAAGTTTCCGCTTCTTTTAATTTTTCATCAATCTTGGAAATTAAAGGAGTACTAGTATCTGGGAGTTCTAATTTATTTGAACGTCTTATTTTGAATAAGGGTTTTGCAATATCATCTAAGAAGTTTGGCTTATCTTTTTTAGTATCATTAATATCTAGATTTTCTAATTTTTCAGTTAATGAATCAATTTCTTGTTTTTTAACAATTACTTCAACTTGAGCAGAGACTATATTGACTTGTTGAGACACTATATGTAATACTTGATTTGTATAATTATTTTGATCATATACCTTTTTAATATCACTTAGAATTACTTGACTATTTTCTGTATCATTTCTACCTATTTTGAATGGAGTGGCTGGAATATTACTTTTAGGAGTTTTTAAAATAATTTCTTCTAATAGAGGAATGAAATAAGTAATTATTTGACCATTTTTGAGTGTCTATTTTTTAGCAAAATTAATATTAGTATTTATTTCTTTGATATGGAATGGGTCTGGAAGATCATGATCAGAGGCAAACATAGCCCACCAATTAAAGAAAGTAACATTGACTTGGTGTCTTCCCATAAATGAATACCATTCTTGCCTAATAAATGCTTGAGCATTTAAATCAAAGTATGCAAGGAACCATTCTCTTTTGACCTTATTTTCTATTGAATCGAAATTTTTACGTAAGTAATCTTTATTGATTTCAAAGGGCTTTGAAATATCACTAATTGAGGAAAATGATGGAGGTTGCATGGTTGGGTAAGTTGGGGAACCTATTGATGAAGTAGCTTTATCTATTGGCTCAACTATTGGAGCTTTGTAATAAATTTTTTGAGTATTTTCAACTTGATTATCCTTTACATAATCATAATTAGTAGACCTAGAAGGCATTGAATATGAAGTTCGAGGGAGTTCTAGATTTTCTAAAGATTTTGAAGATAGACTATATTCTTTGCTTGAATTAAATCTTATTAGTATTCGACCATCAGACTCTTCTATTATTTGTTTAGGAATTTTCCAATTAGACATATCAATTTGACAACTAACTTCCCTACTGTTAACCATATTTGAGTTCTTACTACTACCTAAACTAAGACGATCTCTAACCCAAGAGGTCATCTGAGTTACGTTTGAACACTTAGCTAGGAGTCATACACATTCTACCGGGACCACTGGGACCACCCCACCGGGACCGCCTAACCACAGCTAAGGAATAAAATTTGTTAACTATAAACTTTTCCCACCATTTGATTTTGTATTCTCTAACGAGAGAGAATGAGGCAAGTGGTAGATAATATTGCATAATACTAAAAGACCAACAAAAAATCCATGGATGAGGTAGCTTTGCCTTTGTCTTATGGGGACCGCTCTTGCTTCTTTTGATCGTCAAGTAATACACAGGAATAAATCAACAATTAAATTATTCAACAATTATTTATAAACATACATATATTATGTAAGGCCATGACTCGTCATCATCATATGTAATGACTCATCACTGCAAAGCAGTTCAAGTCATCAGGGCAATTATTCAAGCATACTGTTCACGGTAGCTTATCTAAATACTGTTGAAGGAGACAGCTCGTTAGAGTAATTATTCAAGAATACTGTTCAAGAAGACAGCTCATCAGAATACTGTTCAAAAAGGACAATAATTCAAGAACAGTCCAAGGTTCATTATTATTCAGCACTGTTTTACTTTTGACGTGGTTCCAGTCAAAGTTCAACACGAAGCAGTAATAATTCAAGATTGTCGACACAAGTTATCAACACAAGATTCAATCTTTATCGTCCACTTGTACACATTCAATTCCATCTTGTATTCTATAAATAGATACTCAATAGCGTTGTATTAGGCATCATGTGATCAGCAAGATCATAAAATCACTACAAGCCCTTCTCAACCTCCTCCTCCTCTCAAATAGCCTTCTCCATATCCCTTATACTCCATAACCAAGAGCTTCAATTCAAATCCTTGTCTCAATTTTATCAATTCAAATCAAAGTAAGTTTTTATTCGTCTACTTTGTTTATTTCAATTTCAATTGATTCCGAAAAGGTTTTATAAAATTTTTACAAAAATTTTACTATGAATTTTACTATTGCTGACAACATCAATATTTGATTTTTAGTCAACAACGTGAACCAAGATAATAAGAAAGAAAGAAAAATTCAAACTTCTCAGCAATATGCCATGACACCTACTACTCAAACCCATCCTCAATATTCAATCCCTATTACAAACCAATTTCAAACCCTACCTTCTGAAGATTTTCCTCCATTAACCTATGCTCAAGCCTCAAGCAAGCTTCCTTCATCCTCTACTCAAACATCTTCTTTCGATCTATCAAAATATTTTACCAAACCAATATCATGTTATGGCTGGGTGCCTAGCAGTATTCTGTCCAAAATAAGTGCGTATTTGTGTGTTATTATGTATTGATTAATGTCTTTAGACTAGTTAACTATCCTGAGACTAATAATCTTAAGATGTTTGTCCAGATCATCATTATCAAAATGCCTGGTATGAAATATTTCTCCACCGCCCATTCAATCATTCCTGGTTCATCAGTTTTGATACAAGGCCTGAAATTACATTTCCATTATGTAATGAATTAAAACTACAAGCAAGATATTCAACAGATAAAGCTGATTTCGAAAAGGTTTTATAAAATTTTTGCAAAAATTATATTTTGTATAACATCAATTTGCTACTCCGCTCCCCTGCATTAATCCACATCTAGGCCTTAACTATTACCCGGCCTAGGCCAATCCTTCCCCAGCTGGTATCAGAGCCAAGTTAGTGCCCTTAGTTAGTGTCTAGCTGTTGCTACTGTTGGTCAGCTGTTGGTCAACCCAGTAAGTCCGTTGGTCAGCCGTGGTTAGGTGGTCCCGGTGGGGTGGTCCCAGTGGTCCCGGAAGAATGCGCTTGACTCCTAACTAAGTGTTCAAACGTAACTCAGACGGCCTCTTAGATTAGAGATCGTCTTAGTTTAGGTAGTAGTAAGAACTCAAATGTGGTTAATAGTAGGGAAGTTAGTTGTCAAATTGATGTGTCTAATTGGAAAATTCCTAAACAAATAATAGAAGAGCCTGATGGTCGAATACTAATAAGATTTAATTCAAGTAAAGAATATAGTCTATCTTCAAAATCTTTAGAAAATCTAGAACTCCCTTGAACTTCATATTCAATGCCTTCTAGGTTTGCTAATTATGATTATTTAAAGGATAATCAAGTTGAAGACACTCAAAAAATTTATTACAAAGCTTCAATAGCTGAGCCAATAGATGAAGCTACTTCATCAATAGGTTCCCCAACTTACTCAACCATGCAACCTCCATCATTTTCCTCAATTAATGTCATTTCAAAGCCCTTTGAAATCAATAAAGATTACTTACGTCAAAATTTCAATTCAATAGAAAATAAGGTCAAAAGAGAATGGTTCCTTTCACACTTTGATTTAAATGCTCAAGCATTCATTAGGCAAGAATGGTATTCATTCATGGAAAAACACTAAGTCAATGTTACTTTCTTTAATTGGTGGGCTATGTTTGCCTCTGATCATGATCTCCCAGACCCATTCCATGTCAAAGAAATAAATATTAATATTAATTTTGCTAAAAAATGGACACTAAAAAATTATCAAATAATTACTTCTTTTATTCCTTCATTAGAAGAAATTATTTTAAGAACTCCTGAAGGTAATATTCCAGCCACTCCATTCAAAATAGGTAGAAATTACACAGAAAATAGTCAAGTAACTCTAAGTGATATTAAAAAGGTATATCATCAAAATAATTATACAAATCAAATATTACATACAGTGTCTCAACAAGTCAATATGGTCTCTACTCAAGTTGAAGCAATTGTTAAAAAATAAGAAATTGATTCATTAACTGAAACATTAGAAAATTTAGATATTAATGATACTAAAAAAGATAAGCCAAACTTCTTAGATGATATTGCAAAACCCTTATTCAAAATAAGACGTTCAAATAAATTAGAACTCTCAGATACTAGTACTCCTTTAATTTCCAAGATTGATGAAAAATTAAAAGAAGCGGAAACTTCAACCCACAATCCAATTAACAATACAGTTAATATTTTAGAAAAAGATTTATCCCTATCAGATGATGAGTTTCAAAATATTAATAAAATATATAAAAAAGAAATTCCATATTATTCCAAGCAAACCCCTCCAGATCTTCACCTTGAAAGTGCTAAAACAATAATTACTGAAAACTTTACTGGTGATTCAATATATGAATGGAATATTGATGGTCGTAGTAACCATGAAATATTCATAACACTCCAAAGAATGTTAATTGCTTATACAGCTTATTCAACTAAACGTGCAACAGATTTATAAGCTTTTGATTTATTAACCTCTGGATTCACTGGTATACTCAAAAATTGGTGGGAGAATTATATTCAAGAAGAGGAAGCGTAATAAAATCCGAACTCATACTAATTCTCAAGGACAACTAGATAATATAGAAACATTAATTTATACAATAGTTACTAATTTTCTTGGAAGTCCAAAAGATATTACTGCTGCAACAGATATTCTTTTAACAAATTTAAAATGTCCAACCCTCGAAGATTACAATTGGTACAAAGATATATTTTTAACATATCTATTAAAAAGAGAAGACTGTCGTCAACCTTATTGGAAAGAAAAATTTATTTCAGGATTACCATCTTTATTTTCTCAAAGAATATTCAATAAATTAAGTGAAGTCATCGGTAAAGGTCCAATTCCATTCGAACAAATTACGTTTGATCAATTATTAAGTTTTATTAAAAAAGAAGGAATTTTATTATGTAATGAATTAAAATTACAAGCAAAATATTCAACAGATAAAACTGCAAAACGAAAAGAATTAGGTTCTTTTTGTAAAGCATTTTGTCTTCCACAGTTAGAAGCTGCATCTCTCAAGAAACGAAGAAATACTCAAATTAATAAGAAGAAATAATATGCTACAAGAAAGTCAAATTACAAAAATTTAAGTCCTAAAAAGACTACTCCAAAAAAGAAAGTCGATAATACTAATACTTGTTATAAATGTGGCAAATTAGGTCACTATGCAAAAAATTGTAAAGTTAAAAAAAAACTCAATGAAATATGTGCAGAACATCCAGATATTCAAGATAAATTAATTGCATTATTTGAACTCAAAGATACGCCTATTCAATCAGAAAATTCATCGTCCTCCTCTGATTATGAAGATAATGATGTCAATGAATTAGAAAGTGATTCAAGTGAATATTCATCAGGTAATGAGTCTTCAAGATTATGCTATAAGTGTATTAATGTCATAACCACTAATAATAATGAAAAAGAATTTTTATTAGATTTAATTGAACAAATTCAAGATACAAAATTAAGAAAAGAGTATTTACAAAAGCTCAAGAGTATATTAATAAAAGAAGATTCTTTAGAACCTCCTTAAAGATAAGTATTTAAAACACGTGCGATTCCATATATTTGAATGCAGTTAATATTCAAGAATTGGTTAATTGTTTAAAAATATATCCAAGCTAAAATCCTTGGGATTAGTCGAAGGACGAGCTAATTAGCCTAAAGGGATTAGTTAATACTTGATAACCTATAAATATCCTTATCTAAAACGGAATTAAGCCGGACAACTGGCTTGAAAGCTGTGTTAGTCAGCAGCATTGGTTAGCCGTTTGTGAGTCCTTAAGGCGCCTCTAGTAAGTCCGTTGGTCAGCCTAGTAATTGGTGGTCCCGACAGTAAAGGGGTTAGAGCGACGGTGGTCCCGGTGTGATCCCGCAGCGTATGGCTAGGTGCCTAGCGGTATTCTGTCCAAAATAAGTGCATATTTGTGTGGTATTATGTATTGATTAATTCTTTAGACTACTTAACTATCCTGAGACTAATAATCTTAAGATGTTTGTCTAGATCATCATTATCAAATCATATAGCCTTAACCCATTCAATGTGGTGAAAAGTATTTCCAAATGATTCCGAAAGGTTTTAAAAAATTTTACAATAATTTTACCATTGCTGACAACAATAATATTTTATTTTCAGCCAACAACATGAACCAAGATAATAAGAAAGAAAGAAAAATTTAAACTTCTCAACAATATGCCATGACACCTACTACTCAAACCCATCCTCAATATTCAATCCCTATTACAAACCAATTCCAAACCCTACCTTCTGAAGATTTTCCTCCATTAACCTATGCTCAGGCCTCAAGCAAACTTCCTTCATCCTCTACTCAAACATCTTCTTTCGTTCGATCAAAATATTTCACCAAACCAATACGCAGTCTGATCGCCTATACTAAATACCGAGAGTCTCAATCTCTTCTTGAACTCAACAAATTTGTCAAAACTACTTTTCTTCCAGATTGCTCCCATATTCCAGACTCCCCATTAAAAACACGATAATTTTATGAACTTGTCCTGGTTGATTTAAAATCTGTAGAAATAGAATATATTCTAGACAAAAATACTCCAAATTTTATAACCTATTCCGAATGTCGAATCCTCAAAGTTCTTACAGGAAAAGACTGGTCTACTACATATACCACTAAATCCTTTTCTGTTCCATTCAATCCATCAGGATATCACTATATTGATTATCAAGAATGGTACAATTCCTCTGAAGTATCATTTTACAGTTATCTCAAACTTATCAAAGCTTATCAAACCCTTGTTCAAGATGTTAACAATCATCCGGTTCTTATCGCTATGCCCACTGGGTATATTAATTATTTCAAATGGTTCCACAGATAGCTTGAATATTGCACAGCTTTTGAAACTCATATTTTCAAATTTGTTCCAAAAGTATTCCCAGATGTTCACATTTATCCAGTTGATCGAAGTCAAAATATCATTCCAATTTTATTCCAATTATGCTGCAAATCCTCCAGATCTCACAGAAATCCTATTCCACAAGAAATTTGGTATTCCATGGATTTTTTGTTGGTTTTTTAGTATTATGCAATATTATCCACCACCAGCCTCATTCTCTCTCGCTAGAGAATACAATATCAAATGGTGGGAAAAGTTTACAGTTAACAATTTTGTTCCTTAGCCGTCGTTCAAGCAAAAATATTGCATATTACACAGCCAATGATTCCAGTAACACCATCAACTCCTCAAAAGAAGCAAGAGCGGTCCTCAAAAGACAAAGGCAAAGCTACCTCATCCAATGAACTTGATGAACTCCAGTTACTCAAGAAAGAGATAAAATTACTCAAAAAACAAGAACAATTATTGATATCCAAGGCTACCTCATCAGATTCATCCTCAGTTCATTCAGATTACGACCCCTGGGGTGGTCCTTGTGCTCAAGATCCTTATGACTATTGAGTACATTTCCTACTCCTAGTCATTATTCCAAAAAAAAAAAAAAATTTAAGAAAAGAGCCCGCAAAGGTCTTAACCTTTGGCAAAAGTAAGGCCCATTATCTCTTTACACAGTTTTTCTTTTGCAGGATTCCATCATTTTCCACACCGCTCAATCTCAAGGCCTCGGGAGGGGATCTTTATGATCATTCAAGCCTACGTTGTCAAGGTCAATTCAAAAATCAAAGATCAATTCAATGTACCGGATGTCCAAAGAAGACTAGCAATTCATGATACAATTCAATGTCCACGTTGTATATCCAAGAAGAGCAACTCAAAAATGATGTCTAGTAAATTACTAAGGCAATTCAACGTGTCAACCCTCAACTCAATTATGCCTTATCAAGACTTATGACTCATCATCATGTCAACATCAAGGGCAATGACTCATCAAGATAGGCAATGACTCAATACGGCAAGTAATTATGCAAGGTCATGACTCATCATCATCAAATGTAATGACTCATCACTTCAAAACAGCTCAATTCATCAGAACAATTATTCAAGCGTACTGTTCACGACAGCTTATCTAAACACTGTTCGGGACAGCTCATCAGAATAATTATTCAAGAATACTGTTCAAGGAGACAGCTCATCAGAGTAATTATTCAAGAATACTGTTCAAGAAGACAGCTCATCAGAATACAGTTTAAAAAGAACAATAATTCGAGAATAGTCTAAGGTTCATTATTATTCAACAATGTTTCACTTTTGACGTGGTTCCAGTCAAAGTTCAACACAATGCAGCAATAATTCAAGATTGTCGGCACAAGTTATCAACACAAGATTCAATCTTTATCGTCCACTTGTACACATTTAATTCCATCTTATATTCTATAAATAGATACTCAATAGCGTTGTATTAGGCATCATGTGATCAGCAAGATCATAAAATCACTACAAGCCCTTCTCAACCTCCTCCTCCTCTCAAATAGCCTCCTCCATATCCCTTGTACTCCATAACCAAGAGCTTCAATTCAAATCCATATATCCATTTTATCAATTCAAATCAAAGTAAGTTTTTATTCATCTACTTTATTTATTTCAATTTCAATTTTGTTATTTCCAATATCGTTTTAATTATCATTTCAAAATTATATTTTGCATAGCATCAATTTGCTACTCTGCTCCCCTGCATTAATCCACATCTAGGCCTTAACTATTACCCGGCCTAGGCCGATCCTTCCCCAGCTGGTATCAGAGCCAAGTTAGTGCCCTTAGTTAGTGTCTAACCGTTGCTAGTGTTGGTCAGCTGTTGGTCAGCCCCAGTAAGTCCGTTGGTCGGTCGTGGTTAGGTGGTCCTGGTGGGGTGGTCCGAGTGGTCCCGATAGAATCTGCATGACTCCTAACTAAGTGTTCAAACGTAACTCAGATGACCTCTTGGTTATGGAGTACAAGGGATATGGAGAAGGCTATTTGAGAGGAGGAGGAGGTTGAGAAGGGCTTGTAGTGATTTTATGATCTTGCTGATCACATGATGCCTAATACAACACTATTGAGTATCTATTTATAGAATACAAGATGGAATTAAATGTGTACAAGCGGACGATAAAGATTGAATCTTGTGCTGATAACTTGCGCCAACAATCTTGAATTATTGCTGCTTCAAGTTGAACTTTGACTGGAACCACATCAAAAGTGAAACAATGCTGAATAATAATGAACCTTTGACTGTTCTTGAATTATTGTCCTTTTTGAACAGTATTCTGATGAGTTGTCTTCTTGAACAGCATTCTTGAATAATTACTCTGATGAGCTATCTCCTTGAACAGTATTGTTAAATAATTATTCTGATGAACTATCCTGAACAGTGTTTAGATAAGCTGTCGTGAACAGTACGCTTGAATAATTGTTTTGATGACTTGAGCTATTTTGCAGTTATGAGTCATTACATTTGATGATGATGAGTCATGACCTTATATAATTATTTGCCGTGTTGAGTCATTGCCTGTCTTGATGAGTCATTGCCCTTGATTTTGACATGATGATGAGTCATGAGTCTTGATAAGACATAATTGAGTTGAGTGTTGACACGTTGAATTGCCTTAGTAATTTGCTAGACATCATTTTTGAGTTGCTCTTCTTGGATGTGCAACGTGGACATTGAATTGTATCATTAATTGCTAGTCTTCTTTGTACATCCGGTACATTGAATTGATCTTTGATTTTTGAATTGAACTTGACAACGTGGGCTTGAATGATCATAGAGATCCCCTCCCAGGGCCTTGAGATTGAGTGGTGTGAAAAATGATGGAATCCTGCAAAAGAAAAACTGCGTAAAGAGATAATGGCCCTTACTTTTGCCAAAGGTCAAGACCATTGCGGGCTCTTTTCTTGAATTTTTTTTTTAATAACGACTAGGAGTAGAAAATTTACTCAATAGTCATAAGGATCTTGAGCACAAGGACCACCCCAGGGGTCATAATCTGAATGAACTGAGGATGAATCTGATGAGGTAGCCTTGGATATCAATAATTGTTTTTGTTTTTTGAGTAATTTTATTTTTTTCTTGAGTAACTGGATTTCATCAAGCTCATTGGATGAGGTAGCTTTGCCCTTATCTTTTAAGGACCGCTCTTGCTTCTTTTGAGGAGTTGATGGTGTTACTGGAATTATTAGCTATGTAGTATGCAACATTTTTGCTTGAACGACGGCTAAGGAACAAAATTTGTTAACTGTAAACTTTTCCCGCCATTTGATTTTGTGTTCTCTATCGAGAGAGAATGAGGCTGGTGGTGGATAATATTGCATAATACTAAAAGACCAATAAAAAATCTATGGAATACCAAATTTCTTGTGGAATAGGATTTTGATGAGATCTGGAGAATTTGTGGCATAATTAGAATAAAATTGGAATGATGTTTTGACTTCGATCAACTGGACAAATGCGAACATCTGGGAATACTTTTGAAATAAATTTGAAAATATGAGGTTCAAAAGCTATCCAATATTCAAGCTATCTGTGGAACCATTTGAAATAATTAATATACCCAGTGGGCATAACGATAAGAACCGGATGATTGTTAACATCTTGAACAAGGGTTTGATAAGCTTTGATAAGTTTGAGATAACTGTAAAATAATACTTCAGAGGAATTATACCATTCTTAATATTCAATATAGCGATATCCTGATGGATTGAATGGAACAGAAAAGGATTTGGTGGTATATGTAGTAGACCAGTCTTTTCCTATAAGAACTTTGAGGATTCGACATTTGGAATAGGTTATAAAATTTGGAGTATTTTTGTCTGGAATATGTTCTATTTCTACAGATTTTGAATCAACAGGATAAGTTCATAAAATTATCGTGTTTTTAATGGGAAGTCTGGAATATGGTAGCAATCTGGAAGAAAAGTAGCTTTGACAAATTTGTTGAGTTCGAGAAGAGATTGAGGTTCTCGGTATTTAGTATAGGCGATCGGATTGCATATTGGTTTGGTGAAATATTTTGATAGATCGAAAGAAGATGTTTGAGTAGGGGATGAAGGAAGTTTGCTTGAGGCCTGAGCATAGGTTAATGGAGGAAAATCTTCAGAAGGTAGGGTTTAGAATTGGTTTGTAATAGGGATTAAATATTGAGGATGGGTTTGAGTAGTAGGTGTCATGGCATATTACTGAGAAGTTTGAATTTTTCTTTCTTTCTTATTATCTTGGTTCATGTTGTTGGCTTAAAATAAAATATTGTTATTATCAGCAATAGTAAAATTATTGTAAAATTTTTTAAAACCTTTTGGAAACGTTTCAAAATATTTTTCTCCTGTTTGAATGGGTTGAGGCTATATGATTTGATAACGATGCTCTAGATGAACATCTTAAGATTATTAATCTCAGGATAGTTAACTAGTCTAAAGACATTAATCAATACATAATAACACACAAATATGCACTTATTTTGGACAGAATACCGCTAGGTACCCAGCCATACACTGCGGGACCACACCGGGACCACCGTCGCTCCAACCCCTTTACTGTCGGGACCACCAATCACTTGGCTGACTAACGGACTTACTAGAGGCACCTTAAGGACTCACAGACGGCTAATCAATGCTGCAGACCAACACAGCTTTCAAGCCAGTTGTCCGACTTAATTCCGTTTTAGATAAGGATATTTATATGTTACCAAGTATTAACTAATCCCTTTAGGCTAATTGGTTCATCCTTCGACTAATCCCAAGCATTTTGGCTTGGATATATTTTTAAACAATTAACTAATTCTTGAATATTAACTGCGTTCAAATATATGGAATCGCACGTGTTTCAAATACTTATCTTTAAGGAGGTTCTAAAGAATTTTCTTTTATTAATATACTTTTGAGTTTTTGTAAATACTCTTTTCTTAATTCTGTATCTTGAATTTGTTCAATTAAATTTAATAAAAATTCTTTTTCATTATTATTAGTGGTTATATCATTAATACTCTTATAGCATAATCTTGAGGACTCATTACCTGATGAATATTCACTTGAATCACTTTCTGATTCATTGATATTATAATCTTCATAATCAGAGGAGGACGATAAATTTTCTGATTGACTAGGTGTATCTTTGAGTTCAAATAATGCAATTAATTTATCTTGAATATCTGGATGTTCTGTACATATTTCATTGAATTTCTTTTTAACTTTACAATTTTTTGCATAGTGATCTAATTTACCACATTTATAACAAGTATTAGAATTATCGATTTTCTTTTTCGGAGTAGTCTTTTTAGGACTTAAATTTTGGTAATTTAGCTTTCATATAGTATACTGTTTTTTCTTATTAATTTGAGTATTTCTTTGTTTTTTGACAGATGGAGCTTCTAGCTTTGGAAGACAAAATGCTTCACAAAAAGAACCTGATTCTTTTCATTTAGCAGCTTTATCTGTTGAATACCTTGCTTGTAATTTTAATTCATTACATAATGAAATTCCTTCCTTTTTAATAAAACTTAATAATTGACCAAACGTAATTTGTTCGAATGGAATTGGACCTTTACCGATGACTTCACTTAATTTATTGAATATTCTTTGAGAAAATAAAGATGGTAATCCTGAAATAAATTTTTCTTTCCAATAAGGTTAACGACAGTCTTCTCTTTTTAATGGATATGTTAAAAATATATCTTTGTATCAATTATAATCTTCGAGGATTGGGCATTTTAGATTTGTTAAAAGAATATCTGTTGCAGCAATAATATCTTTTGGACTTCCAAGAAAATTAGTAACTATTGTATAAATTAATATTTCTATATTATCTAGTTGTCCTTGAGAATTTGTATGAGTTCTGATTTTAATGCGTTCCTCTTCTTGAATATAATTCTCCCACCAATTTTTGAGTATACCATTGACTCCAGAGGTTAATAAAACAAACGCTTGTAAATCTGTCGCATGTTTAGTTGAATAAGCTGTATAAGCAATTAACATTCTTTGGAGTGTTATGAATATTTCATGGTCACTACGACCATCAATATTCCATTCATATATTGAATCACCTGCAAAGTTTTCAGTAATTATTGTTTAGCCACTTTCAAGGTGAAGATCTGGAGGGGTTTGCTTGGAATAATATGGAATTTTTTTAAATATATTTTATTAATATTTTGAAACTCATCGTATGATAGGGATAAATCTTTTTCTAAAATATTAACTGCATTGTTAATTGAATTGTGGGTTGAAGTTTCCGCTTCTTTTAGTTTTTCATCAATCTTGAAAATTAAAGGAGTACTAGTATCTGGGAGTTCTAATTTATTTGAACATCTTATTTTGAATAAGGGTTTTGTAATATCATATAAGAAGTTTGGCTTATCTTTTTTAGTATCATTGATATCTAAATTTTCTAATTTTTCAGTTAATGAATCAATTTTTTATTTTTTAACAATTGCTTCAATTTGAGTAGAGACCATATTGACTTGTTGAGACACTGTATGTAATACTTGATTTGTATAATTATTTTGATGATATACCTTTTTAATGTCACTTAGAATTACTTGACTGTTTTCTGTATCATTTCTACCTATTTTGAATGGAGTGGCTGGAATATTACCTTCAGGAGTTTTTAAAATAATTTTTTCTAATGGAGGAATGAAATAAGTAATTATTTGACCATTTTTGAGTGTCCATTTTTTTAGTAAAGTTAATATTAGTATTTATTTCTTTGACATGGAATGGGTCTGGACGATCATGATCAGAGGCAAACATAGCCCACCAATTAAAGAAAGTAACATCGACTTGGTGTCTTTCCATGAATGAATACCATTCTTGCCTAATGAATGCTTGAGCATTTAAATCAAAGTGTGAAAGGAACCATTCTGTTTTAACCTTATTTTCTATTGAATTGAAATTTTGACGTAAGTAATCTTTATTGATTTCAAAGGGCTTTGAAATAACATTAATTGAGGAAAATGATGAAGGTTGCATGGTTGAGTAAGTTGGGAAACCTATTGATGAAGTTTCATCTATTGGCTCAGCTATTGGTGCTTTACAATAAATTTTTTGAGTATCTTCAACTTGATTATCTTTTAAATAATCATAATTAGTAGACCTAGAAGGCATTGAATATGAAGTTCGAGGGAGTTCTAGATTTTCTAAAGATTTTGAAGATAGACTATATTCTTTTCTTGAATTAAATTTTATTAATATTCTACCATTAGGCTCTTCTATGATTTGTTTAGGAATTTCCCAATTAGACACATCAATTTGATGACTAACTTTCCTACTGTTAACCACATTTGAGTTCTTACTACTACCTAAACTAAGACGATCTCTAACCCAAGAGGCCATCTCAGTTACATTTGAACACTTAGTTAGGAGTCATGCACATTCTACCGGGACTACTGGGACCACCCCACCGGGACCACCTAACCACGACTGACCAATGGACTTACTGGGGCTGACCAACAGCTAACCAACGCTAGCAACGGCTAAACACTAACTAAGGGCACTAACTTGGCTCTGATACCAGCTGGTACTCTGTCCAAAATAAGTGCATATTTGTGTGTTATTATGTAGTAATTAGTGTCTTTAGACTAGTTAACTATCCTGAGATTAATAATCTTAAAATGTTCATCCAGATCATCGTTATCAAATCATATAGCCTCAACCCATTTAAAGCAGAGAAAAATATTTTCAATCGTTTTCAAAAGGTTTTAAAAAATTTTATAATAATTTTACTATTACTGACGACAATAATATTTTATTTTCAGCTAACAACATGAACCAAGATAATAAGAAAGAAAGAAAAATTCAAACTTCTCAGCAATATGCCATGACACCTATTACTCAAACCCATCCTCAATATTCAATCCCTATTACAAACCAATTCCAAACCCTACCTTCTAAAGATTTTCCTCCATTAACCTATGCTCAGGCCTTAAGCAAACTTCCTTCATCCTCCGCTTAAACACCTTCTTTTGATCTATCAAAATATTTCACCAAACCAATACGCAATCCGATCGCCTATACTAAATACAGAGAGCCTCAATCTCTTCTCGAACTCAACAAATTTGTCAAAGCTACTTTTCTTCCAGATTGCTACCATATTCCAGACTCCCCATTAAAAACACGACAATTTTATGAACTTATCCTAGTTGATTCAAAATCTATAGAAATAGAACATATTCCAGAGAAAAATACTCCAAATTTTATAGCCTATTCCAAATATCGAATTCTCAAAGTTCTTACAGGAAAAGACTGGTCTACTATGTATACCACCAAACCCTTTTCTTTCCATTCAATCCATCAGGATATCACTATATTGATTATCAAAATGCTTGGTATGAAACATTTCTCTACCGCCCATTCCATCATTCCTGGTTCATTAGTTTTGATACAAGACCTGAAATTACATTTCCATTATGGTTTAATGAATGGTGGACTATCTATGGTAGTCTGCAAAACATATGGCCAGAAGAAGTCAAAACATCATTCCAATTTTATTCCAATTATGCCACAAATTCTCCAGATCTCACCGAAATCCTATTCCACAAGAAATTTGGTGTTCCATGGATTTTTTGTTGGTCTTTTAGTATTATGCAATATTATCCACCACCAGCCTCATACTCTCTCGTTAGAGAATACAAAATCAAATGGTGGGAAACAGTTAACAAATTTTGTTCCTTAGCCGTCGTTCAAGGAAAAATGTTGCATCCTACACAGCCAATGATTCCAGTAACACTATCAACTCCTCAAAAGAAGCAAGAGCGGTCCTCAAAAGACAAAGGCAAAGCTACCTCATCCAACGAGCTTGATGAACTCCAGTTACTCAAGAAAGAGATAAAATTACTCAAAAAACAAAAACAATTATTGATATCCAAGGCTACCTCATTAGATTCATCCTTAGTTCATTCAGATTATGACCCCTGGGGTGGTCCTTGTGCTTAAGATCCTTATGATTATTGAGTAGATTTTCTAGTCGTTATTTCGAAAAAAAAAAAAATTCAAGAAAAGAGCCCGCAAAGGTATTGACCTTTGGCAAAAGTAAGGGCCATTATCTCTTTACGCAGTTTTTCTTTTGCAGGATTTCACCATTTTTCACACTACTCAATCTCAAGGCCCCAGGAGGGGATCTCCATGATCATTCAAGCCAGCAGTATCCAAGTTCAGAAGTTCAGATCAATGTCCATGTTGCATATCCAAGAAGAGCAACTCAAAAATGATGTCTAGCAAATTACTAAGGCAATTCAACGTGTCAACACTCAACTCAATTATGTCTTATCAAGACTCATGACTCATCGTCATGTCAACATTAAGGGTAATGACTCGTCAAGACAGGCAATGACTCAACACGGCACGCAATGATGCAAAACCATGACTCATCATCATCAAATGTAATGACTCATCACTACAAAACGGTTCAAGTCATCAGAACAATTATTCAAGCGTACTGTTTACGACAGCTTATCTAAATACTGTTCGGGATAGCTCATCAGAGTAATTATTTAAGAATACTGTTCAAGAAGACAACTCATCAGAATACTATTCAAAAAGGACATAATTCAAGAACAGTCCAAGGTTCATTATTATTCAGCACTATTTCACTTTTGACGTGGTCCCAGTCCGAGTTCAACGCGAAGCAGCAATAATTGAAGATGGTCGGCACAAGTTATCAACACAAGATTCAATCTTTATCGTCCACTTGTACACATTCAATTCCATCTTGTACTCTATAAATAGATACTCAATGGCGTTGTATTAGGCATCATATGATCAGCAAGATCATAAAATCACTACAAGCCCTTCTCAACCTCCTCCTCCTCTTAAATAGCCTTCTCCATATCCCTTGTACTCCATAACCAAGAGCTTCAATTCAAATCCTTGTATCAATTTTATCAATTCAAATCAAAGTAAGTTTTTATTTATCTACTTTGTTTATTTCAATTTCAATTTTGTTATTTCCAATATCATTTTAATTATCATTTCAAAATTATATTTTGCATAACGTCAATTTACTACTCCGCTCCTCTGCATTAATCCACATCTAGGCCTTAACTATTACCCGGCCTAGGCCGATCCTTCCCCAACTGGTATCAGAGCCAAGTTAGTGCCCTTAGTTAGTGTCTAGCCGTTGCTAGCGTTGGTCAGCTGTTGTTCAGCCCCAGTAAGTCCGTTGGTCAGCCGTGGTTAAGTGGTCCCGGTGGGGTGGTCCCGGTAGAATGTGCATGACTCCTAGCTAAGTATTCAAACGTGACTCAGATGGTCTCTTGGGTTAGAGATCGTCTTAGTTTAGGTAGCAGTAAAAATTTAAATGTAGTTAACAGTAGGGAAGTTAATTGTCAAATTGATGTGTCTAATTGGGAAATTCCTAAACAAATCATAGAAGAGCTTAATGGTATAATACTAATAAGATTTAATTCAAGTAAAGAACATAGTCTATCTTTAAAACCTTTAGAAAATATAGAGCTCCCTCGAACTTCATATTCAATGCCTTCTAAGTCTACTAATTATGATTGCTTAAAAGATAATCAAGTTGAAGATACTCAAAAAATTTATTATAAAGCACCAGTAGCTGAGCCAATAGATGAAGTTACTTCATCCATAGGTTTCCCAATTTACTCAATCATGCAACCTCCATCATTTTCTTCAATTAATGTTATTTCAAAGCCCTTTGAAATCAATAAAGATTACTTATGTCAAAATTTCAATTCAATAGAAAATAAGGTCAAAAGAGAATGGTTCGTTTCACATTTTGATTTAAATGCTCAAGCATTCATTGGGCAAGAATGGTATTCATTCATGGAAAGAAACCAAGTCAATGTTACTTTCTTTAATTGGTGGACTATGTTTGCCTCTGATAATGATCTTCCAAACCCATTCCATGTCAAAGAAATAAATACTAATATTAATTTTGCTAAAAAATGGACACTCAAAAATGGTCAAATAATTACTTTTTTTATTCCTCCATTAGAAGAAATTATTTTAAAAACTCTTGAAGGTAATATTCCAGCCACTCCATTCAAAATAGGTAGAAATGATTCAGAAAATAGTCAAGTAATTCTAAGTGATATTAAAAAGGTATATCATCAAAATAATTATACAAATCAAGTATTACATACAGTGTCTCAACAAGTCAATATGGTCTCTACTCAAGTTGAAGCAATTGTTAAGAAACAAGAAATTGATTCATTAACTGAAAAATGAGAAAATTTAGATATTAATGATACTAAAAAAGATAAGCCAAACTTCTTAGATGATATTGCAAAACCCTTATTCAACATAAGATGTTCAAATAAATTAGAACTCCCAGATACTAGTACTCCTTTAATTTCCAAGATTGATGAAAAATTAAAAGAAGCGGAAACTTCAACCCACAATCCAATTAACAATACAGTTAATATTTTAGAAAAAGATTTATCCCTATCAGACGATGAGTTTCAAAACATTAATAAAATGTATAAAAAAGAAATTCCATATTATTCTAAGCAAACCCCTCCAGATCTTCACCTTAAAAGTGCTAAAACAATAATTACTGAAAACTTTACTTCTGATTCAATATATGAATGGAATATTGATGGTCATAGTGACCATGAAATATTCATAACACTCCAAAGAATGTTAATTACTTATACAGTTTATTCATCTAAACGTGCAACAGATTTACAATCTTTTGGTTTATTAACCTCTGGATTCACTGGTATACTCAAAAATTAGTGGGAGAATTATATTCAAGAAGAGGAACGTAATAAAATCCGAACTCATACTAATTCTCAAGGACAACTAGATAATATAAAAACATTAATTTATACAATAGTTACTAATTTTCTTGGAAGTCCAAAAGATATTACTGCTGCAACAGATATTTTTTTAACAAATCTAAAATGTCCAACCCTCGAAGATTACAATTGGTACAAAGATACATTTTTAACATATCTATTAAAAAGAGAAGGCTGTCGTCAACCTTATTGAAAAGAAAAATTTATTTCAGGATTACCATATTTATTTTCTCAAAGAATATTCAATAAATTAAGTGAAGTCATCGGTAAAGGTCCAATTCCATTTGAACAAATTACGTTTGGTCAATTAAAATTACAAGCAAGATATTCAACAGATAAAGCTGCTAAACGAAAAGAATTAGGTTCTTTTTGTGAAGCATTTTGTCTTCCAAAGTTAGAAGCTCCATCTGCCAAAAAACGAAGAAATACTCAAATTAATAAGAAAAAACAATATACTACAAGAAAGTCAAATTACAAAAATTTAAGTCCTAAAAAGACTGCTCCGTAAAAGAAAGTCGTTAATTCTAATACTTGTTATAAATGTGGCAAATTAGGTCACTATGTAAAAAATTGTAAAGTTAAAAAGAAACTCAACGAAATATGTGCAAAACATTCAGATATTCAAGGGAAATTAATTGCATTATTTGAACTCAAAGATATGCCTATTCAATCAGAAAATTCATCGTCCTCCTCTGATTATGAAGATAATAATGTCAATGAATTAGAAAGTGATTCAAGCGAATTTTCATCAGGTGATGAGTCCTCAAGATTATGCTATAAGTGTATTAATGTTATAACTACTAATAATAATGAAAAAGAATTTTTATTAGATTTAATTCAACAAATTCAAGATACAAGATTAAGAAAAGAGTATTTACAAAAACTCAAAAGTATATTAATGAAAGAAGATTCTTTAGAACCTCCTTAAAGATAAGTATTTGAAACACTTGCGATTCCATATATTTGAAAGAAAAAAAATAATTGACATAACAGTTAGATAATGGCTACAATAACATTAATCGTCCTCTTCATCGTCTTCTGTACAATCAACTCGACTGCATCACTTTCATCATTTGATGTGTTATGTTGTGCATCATCCCACTCTTCTTCTTCTTCTTCAACTTCTTGTTCATCCACATTATCACACTGCTCATCTGCCAACCCATGCACATCGACCCCGTTAACTTCCTTCATGTCAGCATGTGCATCCACTAAGGTTTGAGGCATATCATTTGAGATTGGGAAGGCCAACGACATCCCATCCTCTTGGAATGTAAGTGCAATTGAGGGTCCTTCATCCTTCTGTTGTGGACATTTTCTGTGTTTATTGGGGAATGTCGCCCATCAATTAAATTTGTCGGGCACCCCCTGAGGATAAGGAAGGTACACCACCTAATATGCTACATCTACAATAATGAAAGGGTCATATTTGTTGTACCTCCTGTGGAAGTTCACTTCATATGTATAATTCAATTTCGAGCATCGAGTGCCTCTAGGAATGGTGGGATCAAACTAGTCACACAAGAAAAGAATATACCGTTTAATGGGTTCTCCTGGGTACTCTACTTCAATAACTTCCTCAAGTTGCCCAAAAAAGTCTGCCCCACTCACATTCCCTTCCCTAATTCTTTTCACCAAAATGCCACTGGATCGAGTTTTTTTATTCCGACTCCTTGACATGGTATGGAATCTTAATCTATGAACTTTATAACTATCGAAAACACGAACCCTATGAAGGGGACCCTCTGCCAATTGTTGCAACCAACTTTGCCTTTCATCATTGAAAAGATGGGACTGATGCACCTAAAATGCTTTCCCAAAGCAGTACACTTTAGTTATTGTTCATCACTCATGGGTTGGGGGGTTCAAATGCTAATAATATGATTATTACTTACAGTTGTTTTGAACCACATGGCAAAATTTGCTTCAATCATGTTATCGACTTCTACATCTGATAAGTTTGGTTCAGAATTGTTCAGCGAGTTTCGGTACCAACCATGCAATCAGTCAAGGTTATTTAATATATGTACCCTAACCTATTCATAATGATATACGGAATCTGAAATGAACAACGACTTACTCCTAATATGGTTGAACTTCATTACAATTGAGAAGTACATGTAAGTGTGCAGCAGTATACTCCTGGTTAATAAGGAAACGACACTGTCATCTCAGCACAAAGGGACATCCCTTTGTGTGGAAGATTAACAGTGTTAACTGCGTGCATTGAGCTTGTGTTACTTCATTTCTTCTGATTGGTTATGCATTGAAGGAATTTTAGAATCAAAGTAATGTGTTCCAAATGAATTTAGTTCATACGTCAAGTACTCCTTCACTATAGAGCCCTCGGGGCGTGACTTACTCTTGGCCTTTTGTTTTAGCCACTTAAAGAAGCGCTCAAATGGGTACATCCACCTATAAAGAAATGGTCCCTCTAACAAAGCCTCTTGTGCTAAGTGCACATGCAAGTGCTCCATTAGGTTCCAAAACCCGGGAGGGAAAATGGCCTCCAACTTGCAGCGAATTATTGGAATGTTACGATCCATCTCTAGCAACTTATCTACATGAACCTCACTTGCACAGAGGTTCTTAAAGAACTCACTTAGGCAAGCTACATGCTCCAACACATCATGGGGTAGAGCACTAAATGCAACTGGAAGAAGCGCTTCCATAAAAACATGGTAGTCATGACTTTTCAGATTTTGCAACTTTATATTGGAGGAGTCCACATTGTTGCTAAGATTGGAGCTGTAGCCATCAAGTAAACGTATTTTCCTTAGCCATTCATACATCCCCCTCTTTTGTTGAAAGGATAATGTATACTTGGCGTTTGGTTTGTAGTAGTTGCCATTTGAACTTGCAACTGGAGGCAACTCTTGACGCTTACATAAATTGGCCAAGTCCAACATCGCCTTAATATTGTCATTTGTTTTTCCAGGGACATCCATGATAGTATTGACAATGTTTTCGCAAAAATTTTTCTCTGTGTGCATGACATCTAAGTTGTGTGGTAGAAGCTAGTCTATCCAGTAAGACAACTCCCAAAATATGCTTTACTTTGTCCAGTTGTATTCATTCTTAGTAAAACCTGGGATTTGAGATTCTCTTTGACAGTGAACCTTGGGTAAGTTGCAAACTCTTGCATGCACTTCATAGAAAAAAAGTCTCTGCGACAGCCCGCATCTTATAGTCCGGCCTTTGAGGAAGGCATGAGTATTCCTACGAAAGGAATGACTTCATGGTAGAAAGCAACGATGGCAATCAAACCACGGCACTTTTCGATGATGTGGTAGATAAGTCCCACGTTGCCTTTACATGAAAATTGGGCATGATAATACTCCATGAGTACTCCACTCAGATAGCATTCCATATGCAGGAAAGTCATTAATTGTCCACATCAACGCTGCTTTCATGTTGAAGTTCTGATTACTATGACTGTCATATGTTTCCATCCCATCCTCCCACAAAGTTTTTAACTCATCAATAAGTGGCTGTAAACAAACATCAATCTTATTCTTCGGGTTTCGTGGGCTCGGAATGATGCAAGACAAGAACATATAGGGAGTCATCATGCATAACTCCGGAGGCAAGTTGTACGGGGTTACAACCACTAGCCATACTGAATACGGCCTAAAATTGTTCGAGAAAGGGTTGAACCCACCAACGCACAATCCAAGCCTGACAATGCGTGGGTCAGCAGCGAAATTTGTGTGCACCCTATCAAAATGCTTCCATGCCTCACCATCAGATGGGTGTATCATTTAAGCTTACCTTAGATAATGACAACTATGCCATACCATATGCTCAGTTGTACTTTTAGATGCGTACTATTATTGCAACCTTGGTATTAATGGCATGTAATGCACCTTGGCGTACGGTACATCGTTATACCGGCCAGGCCCAGAATTCTTCGACAAAAAGCTACCCAACTAACAGAATTTACATGATGTAAGGCCTTCATCATCCTTATAATATATCATACAACCATTCCGACAACAATCAATTTCTATAGCATCGAGCCCCAACTCCTTAACCCGTCGTTTTACATTAGCAAATGACGAAGGGAATCGGTTGGGAGTGGGAGTTGTCTCCTGCATCATATGAACAACATTATTGAAACATCTTTGAGACATATTGTGAGTTGATTTGATGCTTAATAATCTCATGGCATCGGAGAGCTCGCTATGAGTAGTGCACCCTTTGTACAATGGTTGTTGAGCTGATTGGAGCATATTATAAAACACTTCTGCACTTGCATTTGGTGCTTCACCCAAATTCCTAACATTAGAGCTCATAACATCATTAAGCATGGTCTCCAGGTGGTGATCTTCATAACACCCATCTTCATGAACATCATCATTGAAGGAATTTTTGAATTCAGTATTAGTTCCCCATGTCGAGGCACTAGCCCCATCATGGCTTTGGGGCTCTACCTCCCCATGACTTGTCCAATACTAGTATTCTGGAACGAATCATTTTTGGTACAAATGAATCTTAACAGTTTCAGGATGTGGATATTTTGTGTTCTTGCAAAGCTTGCACGGGTAATGATACACACCATTCACTAAGAATTCATGCTGGGAACGAGCAAACTCATTAAAGTAGTCAACCCCTATCTTGAACTCATCTCATAATCCAAGACCACCTTTGTTCCTTCAACGATACATCCACAGACGCTGACTTGGACCGTTCATTATATCTTAGCAGAATATTTCATCTCATATTATTTTTCTCATTTTCTCCATGAGTATATATATACGTATACATACATACATATACATGCATACATATGCATATGTGTGTTTTTGTGTGTGTGTGTGTGTATCTATGTGTGTGTGCATATATGTACATATATATGTGTGTGTGTGCACGTATGTACATATATGTGTGTATGTAGGTGTATGTATGTGTGTGTATGTGTGTGTGTGTATGTATCTATATGTGTATGCATGTATGTACATATATCTATATGTGTGTGTGTGTGCGTGTGTGTGTGTGTGTGTGTGTATGTGCGTGGGCATGTATGTACCTATGTGTGTGTGTGAATGCATGTACATACATGTGTATCCATGTATGTGTGAATGTATGTACATATGTGTGTGTGTGTGTGTGTGTGTGTGTGTGTGTATGTGTGTGTGTGTGTATGCGTGTATGTTTGTGTGCGTGCATGTATTATGTATGATATATATATATATATATATATATAATATATATATATATATGTGTATATATGTATATATATATATATATATATATATATATATATATATATATATATATATATATATATACCTTTGTGTCTCTGTGTGTCTGTGCGTGTATGTCTGCGTATGTGCATGTATGTACATATATGTGGGTGTGTATGTGTGTGTGTGCATCTATGTATGTGTGCATGTATGACGATATTTATATATGTGTGTGTGCGTGTATGTGTGTGTGTGTGTGTGTGTGTGTGTGTGTGTGTGTGTGTTTGTGTGTGTGTCTACGAGTGCATGCATATATGTACATATATGAGCGTGTGTGTGCATGTGCGTGTGTGTGTGTGTGTGTGTATCTGTGTGTGTGCATGTATGTGCACATGTGTGTGCGTGCGTGCGTCAGATTTATATAAATATACATATATATATATATATATATATATATATATATATATATATATATATATATATATATATATATATATATATATATATATATATATATATATATATATATATATATATATATATATATATATATGTACATATATATACATATGTAGATATATATTGTACATAAATATTACATATATATATATATGTACATATACATATATATATGTACATAAATACATATACAAATATTTATATATATGTATATACATATATATGCATATATATATATATATATATATATATATATCTATATATATATATATATATATATATATATATATATATATATATATATATATATATTATATACATATATATATATATATATATACATATATATATATATATATATATATATATATATATATATATATATATATATATATATATATATATGTACATCTATATATATATATATATATATATGTATATATATATGTATATGTATATATATAAAGATAGATAGATATATACATGCATACATATATATGTGTGTTCAATTAAGAATTCTTTTTTGGATTTGGAAGTAATGACATTTAAAGTCTTAATTGGCGAAGACTCATATTCTGAATCGTCACTGGATTCAGCATAGTAGTTGTCTTCACTTTCAGACCCAGTGGGTTCTTTAATGAGAAGAGCCAGAAGTTTTTGTTTGAGTCTTGGATCCTCTGAAAATAGCTCATTAATCTTTTGTTCTGTTTTACATTGAAAAGCCTTGTGGCCTATTTTACCACATTTGTAACAAACAATGGGCCTTTTGGGCTTAGTAATCGTTTTCTTCTTTGGAACTGGTTTGGTTTCCTTTTTCACAAAAGGTTTGGGCTGCCGAAATGGCTATTTTGGTTTGGGCTTTTACTTCTTTTCGGCCTTCTTACGGGCTTTAGAAGGGGCCATAATCTTAGTAATACCAAAAGATTCACAGAACGTACCCATTTCTTTTCTAGATTGGGCTCGTTCATTTCCATATTTGGATTGAAGCTTAATCTCATTACAAAGATTTAGAGCTTCAGATTTAATAATTCCAAATAACTGACCAAATGTTAATAACCCAAAAGGTATATCGTTTATACCAAAGTTTTGTCTAAGTTTATTAAGGATTCTTTCACCAAATAAATGTGGTAATCCTGCAATAAACCTTTCTTTCCAAAAATCTTGGGTATTGTCTTCTCTTTTGAGAACATTTATAAGAAAGACATCCTTATACCATCTATAATCTGTCAAAGAAGGACATCTTAAATTAATAAGAATGGTTTTGGAGACTGCTTGTTCTTCTTTTGGGTTACCAAGAAAATGAAGAGTTATTGTATGCAAAAGAGTTTGCACACAATCATCTTCTTCCTCTTCAAGTCCTGTGGTAGGGTTCCTAATCGTTGTTTTATGAGTTAGGATAGCTTGTCTTTGTTCTGGGGTAAATGTATTATCCCACCAAGATTTAAGTTGACCTGTGAATTCTATGATTAGGGTAACTGCTATATTCGTATCATTATGACCTTGTGTTTTGTAAGCGTTAAAGGTCATCCACATTTCTTGGACTGTGGAAAGCATTTCATGTTCTGCCTTTCCATCGATATTCCATTGATGAATGGACCTGCCATCATAACTCGATGTGGCAAAGGATCCACGTTCTTCATACTGAATATCAGGTGGAGTTGGCCTAGGATAGAAATTCTTTCCAGGACCTCTAGACCAATTGTGAATTTTGTTAATTGTGGTTGGTTCTTCAAAGACATTTTCTATGACTTGAAGAGCATCTTGAACATCTTGATTGTCATCAGAATCATCACTAGATTCATCACTAGTTGATGACTCATTCTGAATTATTTGACAAGTTTTATCTATACAAGATGTTAAGGGTTTGGAAGATGATAACTCAAGGGTTTGGAGTTGATCAGTAATTAATTTAAGGTAATGATTATTTGAGGTTTCAGCTTGTTGATGATACGCTTCCAACCTTGGTTTAGGAATACTATCTGTTTTAAAGAAGGGTGGGGAACCTTCATCATTTAACTGTTTCTTTGTATTACTCATTTGATTACACTTGCTTTCTGCAATTTGGGCTGAGACTTGATTAAGCTGTTCAGCTATAGTTTGTAGAATAGTGTTAGTATAATTGACTTGCTGATGAACTTTTTTTAGGTCATCAAGCTTGACCAACTCACTCCCCTCCCGGCCCTTTCGAAAAGGTGTCGCCAGAATGGTGTCACCTTTGAGAAGAAGCTTAAGGTCATCTGCTGGGGGATGGACAGAGGAAACACTAGAGCCATTTTGAAAATGCCAAACTTTAAGAAGAGAAGTTTGGACATTAAGACTGGGTATTTGGTAAACATTATGAAGACTATGTTTAAAAGCAAATGTAGGAAACCAAAGGAAGAAAGGAATATTTGTATGGAGACGTTTTATATCTGAAATCCATTCCCTTTTAATGGATTCCAGAAGAGTTTGGTTCATTTGTTCAAACCAAGTACGCAGAGTTGTATTTTGAACTGAGTAATAGTTAGTTTTGATTATATCCCAGTCTATTTGAAAATTACTGGAGGTAAGAACATTAATTGAAGCTCCGATTCCAGATGTAGTTGGAGAAGGAGGATCAATTATGGGTTCAGGAATTGGATTACGAAACCTATAACGAATCGAATGATCTAAAGGTTCAGAACATGAAGCAACATCAGAAAAGGATCGTCTATAATTAGATGAATGAGGGAGATCAGAAGATTCTTGAATAGATAACGAGCGAAATTTGAGAAGAATCCTGCCATCAGATTCTTCTACGATTTCGTCAATATCTCTTCGTTCAATTTGAGAGGAAGGTTGAGGCTCATGGAGTTCAAGCTCATCTGCGAGAGTTATTTCTTCCCATTTGAGCAATTTTGGAGTGAAGACAGTAGGTTTTTCATCTTCAATTTGAAGTAAAATTGTTTCTTGTGAGTTTAGAGGAAGAGGATTAAGAAATCTTGTATTTAAATTCGTACTCATAAGTCAAAAATAAATACGGTACATAGCAACAATGTTTTTGAAATCTAAAAACTCATTTCCTTGAATATGAACATCAAGTTTAAGAGCTTCTGTTGTCATAGGACATGTTAAATCAACCATAAAATCAGGGTAGCAGTTGAAAAATATAGGACCTTTGCAAATGTTAGTTTGAATGACTGCAAGTAAAGAAGATTTGTATTTTCGTAATCGTTTGTCACGTAAAGCCATATAAATGGGGGCATTAATACCTTTTCTTAATAAAGGTTTAATGGCTACTTGAACTAATCCAATATGCATAAATCAATACTTAGCTTGTAAATGATGGTCAATAGCATTTTGTTTAATCATGTCAATGATTTGTAAACCAATTTGGAAACTAATGACTTCTTCATGCGTTTTGCAAGAATAGGCTTTGATAAAATCGAAGGTACCAATTTTATAAATGGTGTCTAACTCTATTCTAGGGAGAGACCAGTTTGCATAATTGTCTGGGTTAGGAGTCTTAAAAATAGGTCCAGTTCTTTGTTCATTTGAATTTACTATATTGCTATGGCTGCTATCAGCCCTAAATGATAACATACACCTTAACCGAGAGGCCATGATTATGTATGCATAGAGACCCCTATGTGCAGACAGGTGTACAACGGGACCACCTATACGGCTGACCAACGGAATGTTTTGGCTGACCAACGTTAGGGACACCACTGTATACAAGACACAGCTCTATGAACACAAGGATGAATATGCACACGTAAACACAGCTTCAAAGTGCAGAGGTATGCAATCAACTGGCTCTGATACCAGAGGGGGCAACAGGATCGTAGAACAATTATCTAACAAGCTTATATTATATAAAATGTAAAGGTACAAGAGAACAGACAAAATGTAGTATTAGAAACTTACAAATGTTGAAAATAGAAGTGCTTAGAAACTTAAACACTTAAAGATCGCTTTGTTTACAAAGAGAAGATTTCAGAAAGCTTTTAAAACTCGTTTTTTAAACTCTGCCTTCTTCTCTTGTTGGAAGCTCTTTAAATAGAAATGTGAAGGGGCTTCAATAATTGAGATAATAGCATGTGGATGCTATGTGTCAATTGTTGTGTGATTGGTGCTGAATGTAGATGCTCTCTATCGGCCATCATGCACCAAAAGGTACATCTTCTTTTGAAAAAGTAGATTCCTTTTGTCTTGAACTCGTAATAGATGAGTTATCATTATTATCATTACACTGTTTGCTTTTGTAAGTGGGGTGACTGTTGGTGAACAGTGACTTTTGTCGAAAGTGACCTGCAAACGAAAAGATTCGTAAGTACGAATGGCCTTTACTTTTGCCAAAGGCCAAATGACCCTTGCAGGCTCTTTTGCGTTATTTGGCTTTTGCATTTTGCCAAAGGTTATTTAACCTTTGCCAGCCTTTGTCGAATCACAGGTCATATGGGTCCTGTGAGTCCTGGTACATGTCATCATTCTTGTTGTTCAAAGCTGTCGAACTGATTTCATCAGAGTCATTAGCCTTATCAAGAATTTTTTGTAAAAAGATCTGTCGCATTTGAGGGTCATCTTTGAGATATTCGACGACTTCTTTCTCCTTTTGAGAGAGACCCTTTCCCTTCGTTTTTGTGGAGGACGATGGACTTTCTTTCTTCTGAGGGATAGAAGGTCCAATGCTTGTTTTTGCTTCAAATGTATGGAGATTATGGAGTGTAAACTTCTTAGTTTTGGCGCGACAGTAGTGCTCTACATTTTCACTACCACATAACTTAGTTTTGAATTCAGGCCACCATTTGACTTTGTAAACCCTAACCAGGGACAGAGGAAATGAATTTTTCAAATAATTTTGAAGTCTGTATTCCCAGCTGAAAATCCAGGCGATGTTGAAAATTCTAAAGAATTGTAGTTCTTTTGTATAGGCTTCAAGAGAAGACATATTCTTCTTCCAAAACTCCCAACCTCCTTAGGCTTCCAATGGTAGAACAGATAGGGAACATCCGAACCAGGTCCACCAATGGTAGAACCAAATGGGGAATTGCAAGGGGCAATTGTCATGAAAGTTAAGGAACCAAGAATGTGTTTCGGGTAAATATAGAAAGGCACGAAACCAGGCCATTTTATAATCGTGGTAATTGTAGGTTTGGGGAGCAAATGGAACAGAAAAAAGTCGTTCTTCAAATGGATCTTTCCATTGTTGAGCCCCGAGGACTTGTCTGATGATGCATTTTGAGAAGAGTATGTGATTTGGATTAGATTTGTCATAGGTATGACTAATATCAGCAGAATGGGTATCTACTAAAATTAGCTCATTGAATTGTTGGGTTTTTTGTGTATGATCTGTAGCAAAATGAAGATTGCCAAAGATCTTCTTAACTAAAGGTTTTAAAATGTCAGTCATTGGTATTATCTTGTGGGTAGTAAGGCATAAATGTTCTATGTATCGAACGGTGTAGGAATTGTCACTGGTTGGCTTAGTTGTTGGCCGAGAGACCACGGTTTTGTAGGGCAAAGGTGGATAATTGGCTAAGGTTTGATATTAGTTTTGAAGGGCAATTTTGTAGGGGCAGTAATTTGATAATCTTCTGCCCTTCGAATGCTTTTGCCTTTGTCCTTGCCGTTTGATTTGTTTCCACTCATTGTGAATCCTGCAAAAGGAATTTTGTGTCACTCTTTCCTTGCAAAAATTCTCTTGTAAGGAAATCTGGTAAAGAATTGGTATTTCCTTTGATAAATTCAATATCAAAATCAAAGGCAGAAAGGATTGCTTGCCATCTAGCAAAAATTTGCTTTCAAACAAGATTTTTGACATCTTTTTGTAAAATTTCTTTGGCAGATTTGCAATCAATCCTGAGAAGAAATTTCTTGAAATACAAATCATCTTGAAATTTGGTAACACAGAGAACAATAGCTAAAATTTCTTTTTTAATTGTAGAATAATTATTTTGTGCACCAATCCATAAACCTGAATGATATCTAACTAATTGTTCATGGTCATGCGATGGTAGTTTTTGTTTTAATATGCCTCCATATCCTATGTCAGATGCATCAGTTTCTACTATCATATATGCAGAGGGATTGGAAATATGCAGACATGGCAAAGACTTAATGCGTTCCTTAATTTGTTTAACAATGGCTGTGTGCTCATGTGACCAAGGCTGGGGCTTTTTCCTAAGCCTACGATAAAGGGGAGCACATAATTGTTTTAAATGAGGAAAGAAATCGGACACGTAATTCAGACATCCTAAGAAACGTTGCAAATGGGGTTTATCTTTAATTTCATCTAGAAATTTGTCAGCAAAGGCTAAGGATCTTTGAATGGGCTTAATGGTACCTTGATAAATATCATGCCCTAAAAAGCGAATTTTTGTTTGAAATAAAATCATTTTTGATGCAGAGAGAGCTAAACCATTTTTTTCTATGATACGAAGAAAATGTTGCAGATGTTTAAAATGTTGATCAAGGGATTTTGAAAATACTAAAACATCGTCAATATAAACTATAATGAAATCTATATAAGGAGTAAAAATGTCATTCATTATATTTTGAAATTCAGAGGGGGCATTTTTGAGGCCAAATGGCATGACATTCCATTCATAATGACCAAAAGGAACTGTAAATGCTATTTTGTATATATCTTTTTCCTTAATTTGAATTTGCCAAAATCCTGACTTCATATCAAATTTAGAAAATACTTTTGCTGTGTGAAGTCGATTTAGCAAATCTCTTTTGTTTGGAATGGGATAACGAATCCACTATAAAACTTAGTTTAAAGGTTTGTAATTAATAACCAGGCGAGGAACTCCTCGTTCCTTTTCAGCAGCATTATTAACATAAAAGGCTGCACAACTCCAAGGAGATTTTGAGGGTCGAATTAATTTTTTGTCGAGTAAAGTTTGAATTTCTTTTTTGCAATGTTCAAGAAGTTCAAAGTTCATTTGAGTTGGACGAGCCTTAGTGGGAATATTTCGTTCGTCGAACCCAGGCTCATATGGTAAAGAAATGACATGTTGCTTCCTTTCCCAGAAAGCATTGGGAAGATCAGCACATACCTTTTCTTTGAAAACTTTTTCTAAATCAGAAATTTTTGATTGTAAAGAAGGGTTAAGTAATTGTTCCTCTATCCTCTTGTAGGATAGTTCTTCCTGAAGGTAGGAAACCTAATTCTGCTTTGACTGAAGACAATTGATTTGCTTAAAAATCAACGAAGATTGTAATTCCATAGCCTTCTTTTGATGAGTGGAGGTTAAGAATTGAAAAGTAACAGGATTTCCCATAACAT
>JAKOGI010002601.1:22500-27500 GCA_029747015.1 Carnegiea gigantea | reverse complement strand
TGGATAATGCTTCTAGAAGGCATAAACAAAGTTATGATTATAAGTTTCAAAGATTCCTCAGGCATAAGAAACTTAGGAATAATTCTGCATCCAGTAGTTCAATTGTTTAAAGAACTTTGGAAAAAGCTCTGATACCATTTACGGTGTATCTTTTTCCAAAGTTCTTTAAACATTTGAACTACTGGATGCGGAATTATTCCTAAGTTTCTTATGCTTAAGCAATCTTTGAAACTTATAATAATAACTTTGTTTATGCCTTCTAGCAGCATTATCCAAAGCTAAGGATGCTTCCTTTATTTCGATCAATAGTTGCTTCTGTTGTTCTATGGTATTAGCATGATGTCTTTCTTCATGCTCTAATATAGCTCGTGGGCTAGGTATTACAATTTCTTCATCTTCTAAGATTAGAGGGTCATCAAAGAACTCAGAATTAAGGGCTTCTTATCCTCTTTAAATTGTTCTCATTAGGATCTCTTTGACCTAGATTAAGAACTCTGTATTCTCTAGTTCTTGATTACATCTTGCTTGGGCTTTTCCAACTAAATACTTGGGGTAGTGCTGCTCGGGACTATAAGGGTTCATTTTTTCAGAATAGGTTTCAAGTAATCAACGAGAATCAATAATAATATTATCACATGCATTAATAAACAAGTAGTAAAAGCATATATGTATCTAGAATATCACTTATGATAGAAAAATTCAATACCCTACTGAGTTACGCATGTTCGCCTTCAAACCTCCCATTTAACGTGGCTACTATCGGCAATGTCAAAGGTAATCGAAAATTCCTTCTATCCAAGGGATGTTGTAAGCATAGATATGCGAAAACTACTAATTTTATTGATGGTAATAATATTACAATGATCTCTTGATCACTCTACTCCCTAAAGGGAGTCTTACTGGCTAGGCATGGGTGTTTTTTCTTTCCCTTTTTTCCCTCTGTCCTTCCCCCTCTTTGTAGTGTGGGAGGATACGGCTTATATAGAACTCTTGGACTGCTAGATACATTATTGATATTGCTTTTTCGTACAATAATTGATCTACTTTTTACTGTAAGGCATCTACTTTTTGTACAATAATTGCACTACCTTTTACTGTAAAGCATCTTCTTTTTGATAATGGAGATTACTTTTTATCTCCAGGGAATCTCCATTTCCTTGGTGGAGGGTCCATCACGCTTCTTATCATTCAATGCGTAAGGGGCATATACGCTAGGTATTTTCTGCTCATGAATAAGACCACATAGGTGGACACGCATCTGGTGACTTCCTCGCACTTTGCACGAAGAGATAAGGCTAATGCCTGAACTGATCTTGTTGATCGCATCAAATCTAGGGTTATAATTTCCTTCAACATAGATGAAGATGTGACTAGGAGAACTGTATAGGAAACCTCTGTTGGTTTCTCGAATGTGTTGAAGCTTTTTTAAGAGCACGGTAAAACTGACATCCTGTTTATCACAGATCTAATTAAGATCTATCGTTGGGAGCTGTAGTTGCTTGTTCTTCCTAATTTTGAGATTTGCTTTGCTGGGTGTGCATAACTGAACAATTAACCAACTTGTTGCTGGGATTGGATGTACCTCTGGACTACCTGTTAAAAACTTTAATACTACCATGTCTGATCGTGAACTTTTGCGGAATTTTTTAACTGCTTCAATAATGGATTTATGTAATCCAAGAATTTCACGGTTACCAGGGGATCCGGTAACACTTCCACAGTAGCCATAAAAAATGGCTCTTGTAACATCTTCACTGCTAATTCTTGCAAGAAAATGGACTTTAGAATATATCCCAGATGTATCAATGATACGGTTAGCATTATTTGGGGCTGAATATACCCAATGAGTATAAGAACTGTATTGTTCTAATGTTGATGCCTTTTGTAATTCTAGCGCTTGCAAAGGCTTCATGACCTTTGGGACGATGAGGGTGAAATCCTCTTCGTCTGTTTCAGATGATTCTGAAGGCATCTTGTATTTCTCCTTCTTTTGGAAGGCAGGAAGAGATGTGTCTTCTGCTGACAAGAATTCCATCTCCTTTTGGAGTGTTGTTGCCCTTTGACAGGCTTGCAGAAATGTCTGATAAGTAGCTTCATCCATTTCAATGGCTTGTAGTGCCATAATTTCATCCAGGCTTGATAATGCCTGTGTAATCCTAGGATGGATTTCCTGATGGATTCCTTAGTGAACTTCTGTCACTCGTTCTTGAGCGATGCATAGTTCATGGATTGCCATTTCCAATAGCACTTTGATGTCTTTGGTTGCTTCGTCAGGCGACGTCTGGACCATTTGCTTTCCTACTAAGAAAATCAACAAGATGGTTATTCTTACCTTTGATATGCTCAATATCGAATTGGTATTCATGAAAATATTGCTGCCATTAATGTCAGCGCTTGTATTTAGGGGTACAGGGGAGCTTATTAAAGATATAAGCTTTAACATTAGTATTATCAGTTCTAACTAAAAATCTGACTGGTAAAATAAAGAAATGGAATTTTGCAAAACTCCGTTTAAGAGCTAATAATTCCTTTTCATTACTATGGTAATTGATCTCAGCTGGCTTAAAGCTTCCATTGGCATATCTACAGATATACTCTTTGCCATCAGCTTTCTTTTCTTTGAGGACACCTTCCCAGTATTTTTCTGAGGCATATGTTTCAACTATTAGTTGATCATCTTGTTCTGGAACAACTAGTCTAGGCAATTATGAGCATAGCTTTTTAGCTGCTGCACTAGACTCGTATGAGATAGTCTTCCCATTACTGGTTCATCTTCTTCCTTAGAAGATCCAGCAAAGGGCCTTTCATCTAGGCTAGGTTAGGGATAAAATCAATAATGTAATTAATACATCCCAAAAGTCGTTCTACCTGTTTTCGATCGATTAATTTATCCGAGAAATTTGCAATTTTTTCACAAACATGAGGCTGCATTTCTATTCCTCGTTGATCAATTTTAAGCCTAAGAATTCTATTTGTTCTTTAGCTATTTCTGCCTTTTTCACAGATAGGATTAAACCTTGATCACGACTTTTCTTAATGAATTTCATTAAATGCATGGCATGATCTGCAATGTTAGAAGAAAAGATGAGTATATCATCAACATATACAAGACAAAAATCTGAGCATTTGTTAAATATGCTATCCATTCTTCTCTGGAAGATCTGTGGGGCATTTTTAAGTCCCATTGGTATTACATTCCAAATGTACTGTCCTTGTGGAGTACTGAATGCTGTTAAGCATTTAGCTGATTCTTTCAACTTTATCTGGTAAAAGCCAGATTTGTAATCGAATTTTGAAAACTATTTTTTATTAAGGGTTTTGTTAATAAGAAGTTCCTTGTTGGGAAGAAAGTAACCATAAAAAATGGTTAATTCATTAAGTCTTTTATAATTTATGACCATACGTGGTTTTCCTCGCTTTTGTTCAGAATGGATGTTTACCATAAGGGCAGGACTGCTGTGAGGACTCTTGTTGTCTTCTGTACTTTTGAAGGGTAATTGGTTCTCTTCGAGTTCTTGAAGCTGGATTCTGAACTCTTGTTCGTCAATTTGGCTGTATCGCATTGGTTTGACTCTAACAATGGAATGAGCCTCTTTTAACTGGATGTCAATATAGGACTTATCTTTATCCCAATATTTCAAAGGATTGTCATCAAAATTGGCTTGGAGTACTGCTTTTACTTCTTCAAGTCAAAATTCCAATGCTTTTTGGGTTATTGAAAGTGCTTTTAACAAATTTCCTGGTGTGTTTGGCTTCTTTTGCCATGTTTTGTGCTTTATTTTGGAGGGGTAATAACCATGTTGGCTGCGCGGACTGAAAGAACTATTAGTGTCCAAAGTGGGATTAGAAAGAATATTAGAAGTAATCCAATGTCCCCAAGGGGTGAGGAATTGGATCTAATAATGATCTGAGCAATATTCTTCAAATCGTTTAAGAAAATCAACACCTAAAAGGATGTTGTAAGTAGCATCTTTTGGTGCTTGGATGACAACAGTGGGTAGGGGCATAATTTCATGCATACCTCTGGTATTGTCATGGATGGTGATGAACTGTCCAAAAATAGCTTTGGTCAATGTGGTGAGTTGACCTGATGCAACCACGACTTGAATTGGTTTTTTTGATGTCTTTCCAGTAACGTTCTGGATAGGATTGAGATGAGATCATAGTGACATCTGATCCAGTGTCAATCATGGCATGGAACCATTGTGGCTTGTGATACATATAAACAAGCGCAACTTTGATATAAGGAACCCTAATCATTGGTTCTAATGACTTTAATGAGTGAACCATTTATTTTAATGGTTAATACCTGCTTAGTTAAAGAATAGGTAGTATTGGTGAGAAATCTCATTCCTAATAGGAGATCAAACTTTGTGTTAAAAGGTTTTGATTCAATGTAAATGATCGTTTCAGTGGATTCGAGAAGAATAGGAACATAAGAAATTTTTTGTTCTTAAATCTGGGGGTAAAGGTCTTTACCAGCATAGTTTTGCTGTAGAGATGGATTTATCCAAATGAGACCATCACACCTATTCTTATTACACTCATGCATAATCGCATATCTGCTAGGGCAGAAGCTTTGATTGGGATCCTTAGAGGAAATCTAATGTTTCAAAACCTAGGATTCACCACCTACCCAGGGTATGGTATTCCCATTAGATATTTAGACACAAATCGTGCTTCTAATCTTTGTAATAATTTCCAATGGACAGACCTCTTGGAAAGTCTGCACCATTCCCCTTTTTACCATCTACACAATGGTAAGTTACATGCCTAGTAGCACACACATGATTGATAAGTTTCTCGACAAAGATGAAATCAAAATTGAAGGCATTTTTTCTGATGTTTGCGAAATACAAAACATTTTGCGATCTTTCATTCCCAGGTTACAACCTAATCTAAATATAGATATCCAACAAAAGCCTCTAATAAACAGACGACTTAGTTTCTCGAGACGATATTCTGTTGATGGAACAATTCTTCGACTCCATCCAACAAAC